>SKCR01032557.1:0-32850 GCA_019454045.1 Zanthoxylum bungeanum | reverse complement strand
TAAATTAGTCCAATTAATCATACTCAATTCATTATTACATGTCAAACACACATAATGAAAAAATCAAACCCATTACATGCTTTTAATGCTCTCGGTCAAGGAAGGTAATTTGTCCGATTTGAATTCAATCCGATTAATACACAATCGACAACGTATTAACTTCCCGAATGATTTCATACACATCCAATGTCACAAAATCAAAAATACCAAGACATTCAGGGCTATATATTCGGCCAAGGTGAAGCAAATTGGGGATTTTTGTTCAACTCGAAATTCAATCAAATTGACTTCAAATTAACATCATCCTTTATCATTATAACTCATCCAATGAATTAAAATGAAAAAATTCCAAGAACTCCAATATGACTTTACATTCGGCCAACATCAATATTTTGGGGAAAATATTCCAAATCAATTTTCAACAAATTGGTCCAACCAAAATTTAATTAAACATGTTATAAGCATACTCAAACAAGCAATTTATTCAAATCATGCTCAAAAACATTTACCCAAATTTTAAACCCTACAAAATTTCATGCTTGCAACATTAGCTCATGATGCCATTGTTGGTTTATTCTAAGGTCCCAAGATCAAATCAAGACATGAAATAATGCGTGAATACACCAACGAAGATAGCGGAATACTTACATTGGTTGGTAGAGTCGATTTGAAGACAAATGAACCCAAAAAACGCACTACCATGTAAGCCTACTGCATGCAGTCCACTGCCTACAAAACAGAAAATTGAGTGGAAGAAACGGAGCTCCTAGCTTCGTCGGATGGATCCCGTCTCATGGTCGAACCTCCCTACCACCTTCGCAAGACTTGTAAGTGTGCTAGCACTTGAATTTTCACCATGAAAACCCACTATTGCTTCCCTTATTCACGCCCAAACTGGTTCAAAACCAGTGAAGAATGGCCACCATTGCCGTGAGAGGAAGAGAGAATTTGAGAGAGATTGAATTGTGTTGTAATAAAATGATTTACAAAAATCAATTTATATTTATGCCATAATATTTATTAAATTAATAATAAAATTTATGACACAAAACATGCAATGGCTTAGAGTGTCAAACACTCAATTTCCATGCAATAACATTGAGTGCATTGTACACTATCAACATGCAATGCATTAGAATAAAATAATGCATAAAATGACATGTGTCATGTGGGCCCCACACGTTTCCAAATGAAAGTGGGCCCACGTGCACTCACGCGTTCGGGTTCGATATTTCCGAAATACCGAGCTTACGTCGCGACGTTATTTCAATCGAATTTAAATAAATAATTGCGCCTGGCGAAATTATTATTTACGTCGCTAACGAATTAATTCTAAATTAACTCGTTTGCCCGAATTAAAATCTAATTTTAATTTCGCGTTGAAATCTAATTTCGTTTAATATATCGAATATATTAATTCATCGATCAATTCCAAATTAATCGTTCTCTCTCTTTAGACGACATTTTATCCCGGATAAAATATCTCCGTTATTAATCCTAGATTAATTTTCTCTCTCTTCTATTATAATCCCAGATTATTCAAGAGTGCGAGTTGTGCGTCATCGGTGGATTATCGGGAAGCGACCCATGAGATCCCCGGATAATCTGGCAGTAAATACGGTCGTCGGAGTATCCGAATCACGTACGTACCAAGTACTACGTTCTACCGATTTACGAGACAAGGTCGACTCCTAGCAAAGCACCAAGTCTTCCCAAGTTCTCCGGACATATTCATCAAAGAATATCAAAGATCTGTATCAAGCGTAGTATACAATTGTATTGTGCATATCGGCCCAGTATCGGATAATCACGTGCTAGGGCTGGGGCTGGATAAGTGTCTGCCCCGTCCGAAACACATATCGGATGTCTGGTAACTAGTCTCTATAATCGGATATTCATGACCTGGTCATAATATCACGATTGGATGCGCATCACTTAAGAGCACTAATACCGTATCCTGCGTGACATCATCTCCATTATGACTGGAGTGACACTTCCGTCTTGACATCACATCCAATACACTACGATTCTCTGATAAACCCAGAAGAGGTGAACACAGAACCAGTTAAGATCCCCCACCACCAAAACCAAAGTTTACCGATTGTCGTAAGTTTTAGCGATGTAAGTCTCAGGTTAAGACTATACACACCTACCTTGATTTCGGCCTCCCATAGACACCTAGTCATAATACCAATGGGATTCCGAAGGGTCTATCCAGAGCGAAGCTGTTTCCCGTACCATCGGTGAAACACGACCTCCTATCGCACTTGCACAAGTATCCAATACTTATATATATGAGAACTATGCCGTTGTGCCCTCACAACGCGCACAATTGCAATACTAGCCTATTCCGTATTATTGATGTCCAGTCTCGATAATACTACGGCTAGGGATATTTAATGATTAATCCTTCGTGGACTGATACTGTCTCATATCATCTCAATCCAGGAACTAATCATAGGGACCTCTCTTCATTTATATATCTATGGTGATCTAATCACAAAAATGAGAGTGCAATTTCCTTGTTACATAGTTAATTTACTACAGCAACACAATGATCTGTGCAAATAGTGACGCTATGGGTCATATTATCCAACAGTAGGATCCAGCGTCGCGACGCCAGGTCCTCAACGTCGCGACGCGGATTGTCGACGTGGCACGCTCTGGTTCGCTGGTTTGAAGATTCTGGATAAGCTGATAAGGTGACACATGGCAGAGTGGTTGGGCTTCAATTATTGTGACACGTGGCGGCTTCGGCTTCTGATTGGCGCTGAGATTCTTATCCGCCACGCGTCAGATAAGGATAGGATATCCAATAATTGATGCTGACGTGGCGCTGACGTGGAGACGACGTGGCGACACGTGGGAAAAGACTGTCGGCACCATAGAATTGCGACACGTGTCACTTCCTGATTGGCTGATGATGACGTGGCGCGACACGTGGCAATTTGACTTGTTGACTTGCTGACGTGGCTGATGACATGGAATGACACGTGGAACACGTGGCGATGATGACTGTCGGCACCGTAGGATGCTGACACGTGGCACGGCGTATGTTAGCAGATCGGCTGTGATGGTGACACGTGCACGGCGTATTTTAGCAAAGTCAAACTTTTCTCAAATTCTGATTTGTGGACCCCGGCGCACGTTAGCACTGTGCGGCGCATTTTAGACGTCGCGACGCGGAAGTCTTGGCGTCGCGACGCGCTTAAGACCAAAATATCCCTGTTGACGCATTTTTGTCCGTTTTTGCCCCAAATTGCCTCCAATGCTTTCCAAACTTTATTTATCTGTAAAATAACTACAAAACACATCAAAACGTTCACAAAACTCAAGAAACTATACAAAATATTGGGTTAAATGAGTGGGAATAAGAGATATAAATACCACTCATCAATTACTTAATCAAAATCATATACCGTAATCATGCAACTCATGAAATTACAAACTCAAAAAAATAAAAAAATCTAGAAATGTGTTGTAGAAAATGATGAACTTAATCAAGTTGAGATGCATATGTCCTTAAGAAATTATTAGCCACACCTCGGTGCTCTACTGTTTACTTGTGGCTAATGTTCTCCCATGTTAAATTTATTGCTTCTTGTTGAAGGGTCATTCATTTCTTCAATAACTTGAACTCGGAATAATGGTGGAAACTCTTAACTCTAAACTTAAGTATGTAAGTATGTGTTTAATTGAATGAATGAAAATGAACTCAAGGGCCCCTTTTTTTTTTATAGGCATTGACGAGTGCTTGTGTGGGTACCCTTTGGTTGAGGGTGTACCTCTTAAAGTTTATACCCATTCATAATGCCCTATAAACTCTAGAGTTGTATTCTTTCATCTTTAGAGGACATGTTCTTTCAACGTGGGTCTTTCACATAAGGTACTTCTTAAAAGACAAGTATTTCCTACAATTATAAATATTAGAGAATTTCTTACAGTTATTAAATAAAAATTTATATGTAATTAAATATTAATTATTTATTGTAAAGTTTAGCATAGTGGAAAAATCTATTATGCAATAGTGGTACCACATCACTAAAACAACAACCTAATAATATTTTGTTACACGTGTTAAAATTAATTATGTGGAATCCGGACTGGATCGGCCGGTTGGGACCGATTGAATCGGGACACGATCAAAGGTCCAGTCTCGGTGACCCAAAAAACTGGTTAACAATTTAACCGGTCAAAAATCTATCAAAAACCGACCGATTCAACCGTAAACCGGTGATCCGATCCGGGTTTAGTGGATTTTTTTGGGCCCTTTTCTAAATTTTTATAATAAATTTAGATTTTTTTTTTATTTTTTACAAAATATATATATATATATATATATATATATATATAGTTAATTAGTGACTCTGGGTCGACCTCGGTTGAACCCCGATCTGACCTCTGACCCTTGACATTCTAGCCATCCTGGGTCGATGGACCGGTCTGAGTTTTATAAAACACTGGTTAAAATAAAAAATAATTAAATAATTAAATAATAATTATATTTAATACAACACATACTTTATGTGTTATATATTTATTCGTTAATAGTATCATCTCATCCATATAATAGCGATATTAATGAATTAAATACTCCAGTACTGGAACCATTTTCAGTTTATAAAGCCTAAAGGAAACACATCACTGCAACTTATCTCCGTTGAGATCAAACTCTTATCTTGTTACGTTTAGTTTTTGTAAGACAATGCATCTGGATTGCAAGCTTTAAAATTCAATTTCAGTATATATTTGAAGGTGTTTTGAATGTCATAATAGTCACAAACCACTACAAGAATTAGACCATTTAGCGTCGAATTATTTCGATGCCATAAGTGACTGTTTCGACGCAAATTATATTTAGCGTCGCAAAAATTAGACGCAAACAATGGACGATAAAATGTCGACGAAAACCACTTTTAGCGTCGAAATAAATAACTGCGACGCTAAAAAACAGTATTCTGCGTCCAAGTTATTTCGACGCTAAAGTAATTTGTTCGACGCTATATTTTATATTTGGCGACAAATATATCGACGCAAAAATTCAAACTTTTAGCGTCGAAAGGTGTCGACGCTAAAGTATATTAAAAAAGTATTATATGTAAGCTTACAGCGACCATTTTTGTTACTATTAGCGTCGAAATTTTCGACGCTAAAAGTGACTTTGAGCGTCGAAACTCGTCGACGCTAACGTATATTAAAAAAGAATTATATGTACGCTTACAGCGGCCATTTTATATACTATTAGCGTCGAAATATTCGACGCTAAAAGTAAATAATTTATTTTTTTAAAATTAGTAATTTACTTATTTTTTGGTCTAAAATATTTAATTTAGTTGAAAAAAAATGTAATTAATGACGAAATATTATATTGAAATTTGTTTTAGAAAAAAGAAATATTATATTAAATCTATTTGTTCAAAATGTTTATACAAAACCAAATATAAAATTAATTGCTACTTGATGGGGGGACGCTCGAGCCCGATGCACCATGACTCATTGAGGCCTCGAACATCTGACGGAAAGCCAGCAGTTGCTGTTCCAACTGGTCCATCTTCTTCTCGTGGTCACCGTGACCTGTTGTAGCTTCTCCTTGTCTGTTGCAGCTCGTCTCGGTGCTGGCTAACTCGTCTCGAAGAGATACATTGTCTGAATTACCACTATTGCGTGCAGATGACGTTGGCTTCTTACGAGTGCCAAGACCAACGTTGTAAGCTGTCTGATTCTTGAAAACCAATTGCGACAGCTGCTCATCTGGTATGGGGTCGGTCCCTGTCTCCTGAGTTTGATGTTGGAGTTCCATCATTTCGTTCTGTTTCAAAAAATAAGTTAATATTAGAATTTGAGAAAAAAATTTAACATATATAATATTAATTATTTTATTTTAAAAACTGAAACTTACATAGCAGCGTCGGCTTCTTCATTTATCCATTTCTTCTTGTCATTGTAATGCGTCACACGGAAAAAAATCTGGAAATGATTGCACCTCACCTGTGTTACTCTGTTATAAACATAAAATAAATTCAATATTATTCCAGATAGTAAAAACAATTAACTGTTAAATTTTACGTTAGGATATATTTACCTCAGAATGTTCGGCACGATGTTGGATAAATGGCTTCGAACCTGCACGGTGGTTAAAACGCAAGTGACTTCGATTTTCCGCATTTGCGTGACATTTATCCTGTATTCACCAACACTGTAAGTACCGAAAACAAAGACAATTATAAATTTCGTTTATTTCAAAATTTACCTCATGTTTTTTGCTAGACCAAAGCTCACATAAGAATGTCCAATCTTGTTCCTCTATAAAATCAGGCTTGTGTTGTGGAGCATTTGAAGGTCTATGTTCGTCGAATATTGGTTTCAGGACTTTTGTTCTATAATCTTTATAACTTTTCCCCATGTGGTAGTCAATATATTGTTGGACATTCACTTGGGTCAGATCGAACTCGAACCATTCCTACATTAAAATTCGAGTAAAAATAAGTATCAAATAAAAATGTTAAATAACAAACAATATCGAAAACTTACAAGTAGCGAAGGGAATAACTGGTTCATTTTTGTCTCCCACGGTATCTTTCTCCAAGATACGTAGTTTTGGGGAGCTTCATATCGAGCTGTAGCTCCTATGGCTGTATTAAACGCTGAATTATGTTGTCCGACTTGAGTGTGTCCATCATCTGATATCTCTATCCGAATACGGCCGTGAGCCTTAACGTACTTAGCCAACCCCAGGCCACGGGTGCGTCCTCGACCCTTCACTGTACTGGACTCACCTGTGCTAGCAGAGAAATCACCAGGGCCAGTTGCCCTTGTTGATGTAGATGGAGTCGCGGTAGCCCGTTTGCGATTGCCCGGTGCCATCTGCAAAACCCGTCACATTAGCGTCATCAAATTCCAAAGTTCTTATACATATACATACATCCATACAAGTCAATACAACTTAACAAAAGCGCTTATCACATCGAATGCTCACTTTCGTAAGTTTCGAATTCCAAAACACATACAAACATTCCAAAACACATACTATATATACTATATGAACTTTCGAATTCCAAAACACATACAAACATTCCAAAACACATTACTATACTATACGAAGTTTCGAATTCCAAAACACATACTGTACTAAATGGACGACGAAGTTAAACGGAAAACAATGGGGGCTGGTGTTTGCCCAGAATTCTGGGCAGAACAGGCTGCTGTTCTGCAAGAAGGTGTTCTGCCCAGAATCTGGGCAGAACAGCAGCTGTTCTGCCCAGAATTCTGCCAGTCCCCGTCCCTTTAATTCGTCGATCATCATCTTCATTCATTATCATATTCGTCCCTCTATTTCGACAAAATCATCATCAAGCGAAAGCAATAATCATCAACATTCATCAACAAAAATCATCAACAATCATCAACAAAATCTCAACAATCATCAACAACAATCATCATCAACAAGCATCATCATAACAATAATCATCATCATCATCATCAACAAGCATCATCAACAATAATCATCATCATTCATCATCATCAACATTATCATCATCAAGCATCAAATAAAATTAAAAAGTGAGACTCACCTTAAATTTGTTGCTTGCAATGTGTATAAGCCGAGAATTGCAGGAGAAATGTAAGGTTGGGCGAATTTGGGTCGTTTGCGCAGAGAGAAGAGGTCTCTGTTTTTAGGGATTTGAACGACATTTTAGCGTCGAAAAATTCGACGCTAATAATTAGGCGGTCAATTAAAATTTAGGGTTATTTTTCCGGGAAATTAAATTTTCATATTTAGCGTCGAATAACAACATTCGACGCTAATATAACCTTTAGCGTCGAAATAAATTCATTTTAGGTCAACAATTTCGACGCTAAAAAATTGGCGGTTATTAAAAATTTTGGGTTATTTTTCCGGGAAATTAAGACATATAGCGTCGAATAATTTCGACGCCAAATTTAAGACATATAGCGTCGAATAATTTCGACGCCAAATGTAAGACATTTGGCGTCGAAAGTTATATTTCGACGCTATATGTGTATCATTAAAAAAAAAATTGAAAACAAATATATCATAGTTATACTATTAATCATTACGTTAATATTTCAATCATATCTAAAGCGTAATTAAAATCAACAACCATACATTAATCCATATAAATTAATCAACCATTACAAAATACTGTAACTTCATAATTAATCACTATTATCGTCGGTATTTGAGGATTCGTGACTGGAATCGAAGTCATCTTCAGTGTCAAATTGTTCTTCACTTGCTACTTCAACGCTCACTTCAGAATGAGGAATTAGCTCAACGTCTGTACTAGCTCGAGTTAATGTGATATTTTCAGGAACGTTGACAGTTGGTCCAACAAATATCTGTTCAGGAACTTCAAAATTGCCGAGACTTCTTGTGTTTCATCTGATATGTCAACTCTATCTTTCTCCTGCGTGTCCCAAATGGCCCTATGTTGTAACTTTTCTACCACCATCCATCCAGTTCCTAACTTGGATCAGGTATATATATCACTGAACGTGCTTGGGTACAAAAATGTATGGATCATTCTTGTACCAACAACGTTCAACATTAATTGACGTGAGATGATTACTAACTTGAATTCTCCTCTTTCTGGCATTAGTGTCAAACCACTTACATTGGAATAGCACAGTATGTCGTCTGGGTCGATATATGAACTCAATGACCGATTGCAATACGCCGTAGAAGTCAATTACATCTGAGCCGTGTTCTCCTTGGACTACAATTCCAGAATTTTGAGTCACATGATTAACATCTCGCTGTTCGGTATGAAATCTAACTCCGTTGACAATACATCCACTGTACTCATACGCCTGCATTTGAGGCCCATAAGCCAAAGAAACCAACGAGGATTGCGAGTCCAATTGACCATTTTCCACTTGATTAATAATCTGACAATGAAATATATGTTTAATATAACAAACTGAAATGTCTAATGTTAGGATCAAAATAAATAAAAAATATTATAACTTACAGTTGTCTCAAACCATTTAGGAAATTCTTTTTTGTGGGTTTCATCAACATTATGGTCACCAGCAATTTGTAGCATTGTTAGATGTTGCCTACAATAAATTATCACGGTTAATGTATGGAAAAAAATTCAGTAATGATGAACCAGAAAAACTTACATTAAATACGGTTGCACTTCATCACAATTACTCAATATAAACCAATGCGCACGTTGAACTTCCTGACGGGTTAGTAATTTGACACCTACTGCCCCAAATGGTCTGTAATTTTGACGGAACAGTGTGATCTCTTGGCTATTACTTGCATCTCCATCATAATTTCGTGGCCGACGATTGAAATGAGTTTCAATATTCTGCATGTACATCGAACAAAATGTTATTGCTTCATTTATTATAACAGCTTCAGCTATTAAACCTTCAGGTCGTGCCTTGTTTTTGACATATTGTTTGTAATCTCCAAAGCTCTGCAGATATGACAACAAGTTTGCATTAACACTAAATTCTATGCACAAAAAAACGGTTACAAATTTTTCTTATATAAACTGTATATATATATATATATAGTACCTCTCAATGGGATACATCCATCTGTAATGGACAGGACCTCCCTTTCTAGCTTCATCCGGTAAATGCACAGCCAGATGTACCATGACATCAAAGAAAGCGGGTGGCAAAATTCGCTCCAGCTTGCATAGGATTATCACGATTCCTCGCTCAAGGTCGTCAATAACAGATGTGCTTAATTTCCTCTGACACAATTGTTTAAAGAAGCCACATAGATCAAGTACGGCGTCGCATACATTCGGGGGGAGATAGGTCGAATGCCAACAGGAAGGAGAATCTCGAGCAGCACATGACAATCGTGACTCTTTAATCCCGTTATTGTATCATCTCTGACCCAACGCCCAATATTGGATGCATAATTATCAGGGAATTTTAACCATTTTCAGCCAATCACAGAATGATTTTCTCTCCGATTGATTGAGCACATAACTAGCATGAGGTTAATAAAACCTCGAGATGAGTCTTGTAAATGCAATTCACTGCGAATTCTAAGATCTTGTAGGTCCAATCTAGCATTTTTATAGTGTCTTTTGTCTTACCCGGAATATTGAATAGTGTACCCACTAAACTCTCACAAATATTTTTCTCTATATGCATTACATCCAAATTATGTCGCAAACTCAGAGTCCCCCAATATTCTAACTCAAAGAAAATACTTTTTCTGTCCAATTCAACTCTTCAGGTAACCGTTTTCGATTTTTATCTCTATTATTAGGATGTTTACCTGGTGTGCTGTCTTTGAGATGTTGATGTTGGCAAAGTATGTCAAATGCAGACAATCGATTGGGCTTACTCTGAGGTTCACTTGCCCGTTAAATAATTTACTCCTCCGCCAAGGATGACTCGACTCAAGAAATCTCATGTGCCCCGTGTATCCGATTTTATTCCGTGATCGTTGCGAAGGTGTATGATCCGCACAAACTGGACATGCCATGTATCCCTTAGTGCTTCATCCAGATAATGAACCATAGGCTGGAAAATCATTAATGGTCCATAATAATGCGGCATGCATCTGAAAATACTGCTCTGAAGCTGCATCATAGGTATGCACACCCACATTCCATAATGTTTGTAACTCCTCGATCAATGGTCTCAAGTAAATATGTATATCTTTACCAGGTGAACGTGGACCAGGGATAAGCAATGACATAAACATGAACGGATCCTTCATACATTTCCATGGAGGTAAGTTATATGGAATGACAATAACGGGCCAGATGCTATAAGAGTTGAACATATTCCCAAATGGGTTAAAACCATCAGAGGCAATACCTAACCTGACATTACGGGGGTCCTCAGCGAAACGAGGGTACATGTCATCAAATTCCTTCCATTCGGTTCCGTCCGCAGGATGTCTAAGTATGCCCTCCGCACCGATCCTCTTTTCATGATGCCACATCATATCAGTCGTTGTTGTGTCGTGACATGAACAATCTCTGCAGCCTGGGCAATATCTTTTGAGGCACTTCTTCCCCATACCACGGACTTTGTACCGACTTTCACCACATATCGGACAATGTTCAAGTGATTCATACTCGGCATGAAATAATACACAATCAAACTTACAAGCATGAATGGATTCATACCCCATTCCCAGATCACGCAACATTTTCTTTGCCTCGTAGTACGACTTAGGCAATTCGCTTCCAACCGGTAACATTTGGGCCAGTAACTCTAACATCATATCGATACTTTTTTTGGTCATTCTGTTGATCACTTTAATGTGTAATAATTTCACAACGAAATTCAAGATCGACATTCCAGCACCTTCGAATGGAATTTTTTTTTTCCTCATCAAGTAGTTCACTAAATAAATTTTGATCATTTCCACTTAACACTGGCATGTCGCCACTAACACTATGACCAAGTTGTGGACCTTGTAAGTCATGCAAAATATCGGCGATCTCATCGTTTGCAGGTTGATTGTAACTACTGCTCCCTTCACCGACATCATAAAACCGTGACTGAGAATGATACTGCTCACCGTGATAAATCCACGTACGGTAAGTTGGTGATATTCCTGGCATGTATAAATGATTATGAACGTCATCTAACCGCTTCCTTTTCCTATTCAAACAATTTGCACATGGACAACGCACACGACCTTCTACATCAATGTGTTGCTTTGCGACTTCCATAAACTCAGACACTCCATTACGATATTCAACACTCAATCTATCCAGAGAGCTCATCCAATTTCTATCCATTTCAGCAGAATACCTAAATATAATAATATAATTATTAGATATCATTTTACAGTAATCAACATTACTAATTCAGTAATACTTAATTTAAGCATATATATATATATATATATATATATATATAATATTTGGTTGATAAATTAATTAAATAGTTTACAGAAAAATTCTATTTTGTTAATTAATATACTTACTCTACATATATGAATCATAAATCACTAACAAACAGCATATAAACAACATATATAATCATAAAAATTGAAAATAATAAAGAAATATGAAAGAAGATTTACCTTTTCGGAAATTGATTACAATTTTATTGATAATTTTTAGGAGAGATGTGAGGTTGTATATGAGAAATTCTCAGATTTCAGAGGATTTTTATGAAGAGAATGAGAGAAAAAACAGAGGGGGAGAAGGGGTGGTGACCTTCTGTATTTTAATCTATCTTTAGCGTCGAATACTCAATTCGACGCTAATTGTTGCCGTTTTTAGCGTCGAAACCGTTTTTTCGACGCTACATGTTGCCGTTTATAGCGTCGAAATTGTTTTGTCGACGCTAAATATCAACAAGTAGCGTCGAATTTAATTTAGACGCGAAAGAATAAAGGAGCTGTCGGTGGAAGCTTCATAACTTTTTAGCGTCGCAAATGTTTTCGACGCTAAAAGTATAATTTTGGGGCGTCGAAAGTTCAAATTCGACGCTAAATGTGTACGTTTTTAGCATCGACACCGTTTTGTCGACGTTAAATATCAACAACTAGCGTCGAATTTGATTTAGACGCGAAAGAATCAAGGAACTGTCGGTGGAAGCTTCATAACTTTTTAGCGTCGAAAATTCAAATTCGACGCTAATTGTGTACGTTATTAGCGTCGAAAAACTATTTCGACGCTAAACATAATATTTTTAGCGTCGAATTTAATTTAGACGCGAAAGAGTCAGGGATTTGTCGGTGGAAACTTTATAAACCTTTAGCGACGATATATGTTCGATGCTAAACGTATATTTTTGGCGTCGACACCTTTTTTCGACGCTAAAAGTGTAATATTGGCGCCAAAAATTATTGCAATAATATAATTATTCAGCGTCGAATACCATTCGACGCTAAAGTTCTGTTTTTAGCGTCGAAAAATGTTTTCGACGCTAAAACATTAATATTCTATTCTGCGTCGAATGTTATTCCGTCGCTAAAAATATGACATATAGCGTCGAAAATGAGTTTCGACGCTAAATATCACTTTTAGCGTCGAATAATGTTTCGACGCTAAATATTTGGACGCTAAAAGCCATAATTCTTGTAGTGTCATTCCATAAAGCACTTTTAAGAGACTTGTCTTTACAATAATTATAAATATTAGACCTTCCATAATGGAGGCAACTTCTCAATAATAGTGGCAACCTGAAATGTCTCGCAGAGTTTCAATCCCTCATCTAATATTTTATGAATGATCAAATGTTGCTCACCCAACTGAGACATTATTGTCCTTTAATCTACCATTTTATAGTTCAGGAACCTACCCACGAAAATTTCTTTTGTCCAACGTCCTCTTTTTTTTTACTTACTTCTCAAGAGATTCACAGAGAATCTTCGTAAAAGTCATGCTTGGTACACATTATACAAGGTATTGTCAAGTCCTCCCAAAAGGTTGTTCTTGTACAGGACAGGAAGTCGTCTTGCAACCATGCCTCAACTTACAGTTGCTTAGCTAATTCTGTTTCTCCCTCCACTGGACCCAAATGATCTTCCTTTAAATATTTAGCCAACTGCAGTGTTGTCAGGTAAAACAGTATTTTGCTCTGCCACTGTTTGAAGTTTGCTCCACCAAACTTATCTGATTTCTCTCCATAAGTGATTGATACTGTGATGTTTCCACAAACCATGTGTAGCTGGAAATAAAACAATAACCAATAAATCTACAAAAGGGAAATCACACAAAGATCAACTATATGATCATTTTTAATGTGTTATATTATTAATCCACATGTTATATTTTTGGATAGTAGTACCAAATAATACAAGTTTTTGAATCTGTGACCAAGATTTCTTATGATAGGTGAACAAAGAAAAATTCCCAAAGAACAAGAGGGTTCGGTGTAACCACTTAAATCTCTGCCACTTAGGCTCTTATCGCCTTGGTGACAAAATTTCCTTAATCACTTTCTCAATAGAAAATCTTAGGCATTCAATCTTTAGTCTTGATGTGTCCTTTATAAGATCATATCTAATGCATGACTCATGAGAGTATATCAAAAGTCTCTTAGTTTTATATCTTATATAAAAATTTATATCAAATATAACAGAGACTACTCCTTGTGCTTTCACGGAGAAAAGAAGACTTAGGTTTGTGATTAATTGAATGAATGAAAATGAACCCAAGGGTCCATTTTTTATAGGCATGGTTGGGTGCCTTTATGGGCACTCTTTGGTTTAGGATGTAATCTTTCTAAAAGTTATACCTCTTCATAATGCCCAATAAACTCTAGAGTTGTATTTTTTTCTATTTTAGAGGACATTTCAATTCAACTTGTGTCATTCCCATAAAGCACTTCTTAAGAGACTTGTCTTTACAATAATTATAAATATTAGACCTTCCATATTGGAGGCAACTTCTCAATAATAGTGGCAACCTGAAATGTCTCGCAGAGTTTCAATCCCTCATCTAATATTTTATGAATGATCAAATGTTGCTCACCCAACTGAGACATTATTGTCCTTTAATCTACCATTTTATAGTTCAGGAACCTACCCACGAAAATTTCTTTTGTCCAACATCCTCTTTTTTTTTACTACTACTCAAGAGATTCACAGAGAATCTTCGTAAAAGTCATGCTTTGGTACACATTATACAAGGTATTGTCATGTCCTCCCAAAAGGTTGTTCTTGTACAGGGAGTCGTCTTACAACCATGCCTCAACTTACAGTTGCTTAGCTAATTCTGTTTCTCCCTCCACTGGACCCAAAGGATCTTCCTTTAAATACTTAGCCAACTGCAGTGTTGTCAGGTAAAACAGTATTTTGCTCTGCCACTGTTTGAAGTTTGCTCCACCAAACTTATCTGATTTCTCTCCATAAGTGATTGATACTATGATGTTTCCACAAACCATGTGTAGCTGGAAATAAAACAATAACCAATAAATCTACAAAAGGCAAATCACACAAAGATCAACTAAATGATCATTTTTAATGTGTTATATTATTAATCCACATGTTATAATTTTGGATAGTAGTACCAAATAATACAAGTTTTTGAATCTGTGACCAAGATTTCTTATGATAGGTGAACAAAGAAAAATTCCCAAAGAACAAGAGGGTTCGGTGTAACCACTTAAATCTCTGCCACTTAGGCTCTTATCGCCTTGGTGACAAAATTTCTTTAATCACTTTCTCAATAGAAAATCTTAGGCATTCAATCTTTAGTGTTACACTTTAATTCTCAAGTTCAAGTTTAACAATTGTATAAGGTAAAAAGTCAATCAAGATTGGAAGGAATTATTTGTGTATAACTCGGACCAAGTTTTTGTGATACACTTCAAACTCTCAACCAAGTATGCAACAAACAATCAATAAATAATTTTCAAATTTATCACATTATAGACATGGTATATGCTTGTGATAATTGAACACCCTAATATTCACTAAAACATATACTACTATGTTTACAAAATTCAATATATAGTTTTTCTAGGTTAATATTACTATATGCATATATTCTATATTACCAAATTCCATAACTAAAGCATTTATATCATATGATAATAACCAAGTTAATATATGTTTTATGAAATTAATAGATTAATCTAAGTCTATGTTATTATTCCAAATATTTAAATATATATATATATATATATTCAAGGTATGACTTGCGTTAGTGTCACGTTCGTTCAGCCGTTCGAATGAAATTTTCTAGAGAGTTCATGTTCGTGTAGCGTTTGATAACGCATTCGAACAAACTTTTCCAGAGGATTTACGTTCGTGTAGTGTTTGACAACACGTTCAAGAGTGATATTTGTCACCAGTTTCGAATGAAAATACAGAATACAGGGTTTTCCTTATTCATTCGTCAGTCGTTCGAACACTCTTAAATAATTTTCAAGGCACATAACACATTTGCCAGGAAAAAAAACATTAAAGTATGTAAAAATCAGAGTTAACAACACATGTAAGTTAATAAGTTCATAAGATTATTAGGCGGATGTGTTGTTAATTACTTTTTACATACATTACTGACCGGCGTAAACACACACGTATAACGCAAGCGCACGTATCGTTCAAGTAGTATAAAAATATCGATCCCTCGAGGACTTAATTCCTACTGTTGTTATTAATTGTTGAATCTATTTATTTACAAATATCTAATTAAATGGAGAAGAGAATGATTGTTTGATTGGTTGAATGTGGTTTTACAAAATAAATAAATAAAAAGACAAAAGAAAATACTAAGGAAAATAACAAAAGACACAAAGATCTAGGGTCGTGAATCATTCTAATATCATTTAAAAGATGAAGTGGTTATTTTATGTTTGTGTAATAAATCAGTTTACTAACCTGGAGCACTAAATTATGCAAAAGCCTCTGTCGATGGTCAGACGCAAATACCCAGTTTAACCCAATTGAACCATATGTCTATGTCAACCAAATTATCTGGATTCATTAAGTTTAAGTTCCAATTATGGTTACCCCCGCTCGACAGGTATATTCCTATCCTGTAAGGAAATCTATTAAAGGGTTATCTATCCTCAAGGAAGATCGTGGGCTATTAAGTCTAAGGCTGAAACCTAAAATCCTTATGTCTAGTTCATTTTAGATTTACCACATCAATCTTATTGGTGATCAGACAACAAGAAGCATTAAGCTTAAGACTTAATAAGTAAACCTTTAAATTACCCAAACTATAAAATAACCCCTTATAAACCAGTGATATTAAAATTCATCACAACCCCAGATAACTAACACATAACTAGGGGTAGTAACAACTTAAAAGTAAAAGACATAAAGTAAAAATACTGAAAAGTAAAAGACATAAAGTAAAACTGAAAAGTAAAATAAAATAAAATGCTAAGGTAAAAGGAATTACTTTTACTACTACTAATTTAGATATCTCCCATAAAATAATATATAAACTTGTGATTCTTTCTCCAACCAGTCATATAGGCGGTAACCTGATTAAGTCAAATTAAGTCCAACCAGCCATAAAGGCAGAATCAAAATTAAATTTACCAACCGACCAATCTGGCAGTATCCTTTTTAAGTCAATATTTTAAATAGTGAATATATTATTTTTAAGGGAGATTAATCTAAATAGTAACAGTAAAAGAATTACCTTTCACCCTAGCTGGGGAAGTTACCTCCTCATGGTAAATAGTAAAAACTGTAAAAAGTAAAAAGTAAAAATTAAATTATTATTATTACAAAACGTAATTAAAATTATTTACAAAACTAAAAACTAAAATAAAAAAAAACTAAAAACTAAAGAATCTAGAGAGAGAAACTCTCTCTTTAGAAAGAATTGAAGAGAGAGGAAGGTGCATTGAATTCTGAAATCTCGAGCTCAATTTATAGGCCTCGGTAGGATCCAGCGTCGCGACGCCAGGTCCTCAGCGTCGCGACGCCGGATTTATCGACGTGGCACGCTCTGGTTCGCTGGTTTGAAGATTCTGGATAAGCTGATAAGGTGACAGGTGGCAGAGTGGTTGGGCTTCAATTATTGTGACACGTGGCGGCTTCTGATTGGTCGCTGAGATTCTTATCCGCCACGTGTCAGATAAGGATAGGATATCCAATAATTGATGCTGACGTGGCGCTGACGTGGCGGTGACGTGGAGACGACGTGGCGACACGTGGGAAAAAGACTGTCGGCACCATAGAATTGCGACACGTGTCACTACCTGATTGGCTGATGATGACGTGGCGCGACACGTGGCAATTTGGACTTGTTGACTTGCTGACGTGGCTGATGACATGGAATGACACGTGGAACACGTGGCGATGATGACTGTCGGCACCGTAGGATACTGACACGTGGCACGACGCATGTTAGCAGATCGGCTGTGATGGTGACACGTGGCACGGCGTATTTTAGCAAAGTCAAACTTTTCTCAAATTCTGATTTGTGGACCGGCGCACGTTAGCACTGTGCGGCGCATTTTAGACGTCGCGACGCGGAAGTCTTGGCGTCGCGACACGCTTAAGACCAAAATATCCCTGTTGACGCATTTGTCCGTTTTTGCCCCAAATTGCCTCCAATGCTTTCCAAACTTTATTTATCTGTAAAATAACTACAAAACACATCAAAACGTTCACAAAACTCAAGAAACTATACAAAATATTAGGTTAAATGAGTGGGAATAAGTGATATAAATACCACTCATCAATTACTTAATCAAAATCATATACTGTAATCATGCAACTCATGAAATTACAAACTCAAAAAAATAAAAAAAATCTAGAAATGTGTTGTAGAAAATGATGAACTTAATCAAGTTGAGATGCATATGTCCTTAAGAAATTATTAGCCACACCTCGGTGCTCTACTGTTTACTTGTGGCTAATGTTCTCCCATGTTAAATTTATTGCTTCTTGTTGAAGGGTCATTCATTTCTTCAATAACTTGAACTCAGAATAATGGTGGAAACTCTTAACTCTAAACTTAAGTATGTAAGTATGTGTTTAATTGAATGAATGAAAATGAACCCAAGGGCCCCTTTTTTTTTTATAGGCATTGACGAGTGCTTGTGTGGGTACCCTTTGGTTGAGGCTGTAATCCTTCTAAAGTTTATACCCATTCATAATGCCCTATAAACTCTAGAGTTGTATTCTTTCATCTTTAGAGGACATGTTCTTTCAACGTGTGTCTTTCACATAAGGTACTTCTTAAAAGACAAGTATTTCCTACAATTATAAATATTAGAGAATTTCTTACAGTTATTAAATAAAAATTTATATGTAATTAAATATTAATTATTTATTGTAAAGTTTAGCATAGTGAAAAATCTATTATGCAATAGTGGTACCACATCACTAAAACAACAACCTAATAATATTTTGTTACGCTGTTAAAATTAATTATTGTGAAATCCGGACTGGATCGGCCGGTCGGACCGATTGAATCGGGACACGATCAAAGGTCCAGTCTCGGTGACCCAAAAAACTGGTTAACAATTTAACCGGTCAAAAATCTATCAAACCGACCGATTCAACCGCTAAACCGGTGATCCGATCCGGGTTAGTGGATTTTTTTGGGCCCTTTTCTAAATTTTTATAATAAATTTAATTTTTTTTTTATATTTTTTACAAAAATATATATATATATATATAGTTAATTAGTGACTCTGGGTCGACCCTCGGTTGAACCCCGATCTGACCTCTGACCCTTGACATTCTAGCCATCCTGGGTCGATGGACCGGTCTGAGTTTTATAAAACACTGGTTAAAATAAAAAATAATTAAATAATTAAATAATAATTATATTTAATACAACACATACTTTATGTGTTATATATTTATTCGTTAATAGTATCATCTCATCCATATAATAGCGATATTAATGAATTAAATACTCAAGTACTGGAACCATTTTCAGTTTATAAAGCCTAAAGGAAACACATCACTGCAACTTATCTCCGTTGAGATCAAAGTCTTATCTTGTTACGTTTAGTTTTTGTAAGACAATGCATCTGGACTGCAAGCTTTAAAATTCAATTTCAGTATATATTTGAAGGTGTTTTGAATGTCATAATAGTCACAAACATTAGTTATAATTGTTGACGGAAAAACGCGACATATAATTTAATTTCTTAGCAATGCTAGAGGACAAAAACTTTATTTTCTGCTGGCCGATTTTGTGGACCAATTATTGAAAAAGTAACATGATTGAGTAAATATCTAGTTATTAGGTCAAGCTTCCCTATTCATAGTTTAACTAAATGAGATGATCCTCTGCAATTTGTAGACCATAATATTGGCTTTCGGCAAAATGAATTCCCATTATATTTGTAGGATGCTCTTTCTTACTTGTTAGTCAAACTATTCCAACCCAATAAAATGAGGTTCGCATAAGATTTTATTATTCAATATTTGAGTAATATGATAACACCAACAAATAAGTATATGATATTTTTAATTATATTAAATATAACTATTATGTAATTTATTTTTCATGAATGACAAAATATCTCGGTATGCCGACTCGGTCCCGTACGAGGAAGTTTGCAATGTCTTGTGATAGATATGAATGACAGAAGTCCTATGAGGAAGTTTGGGCCATCAAAAAGCCTAGGCGATGGTAGCAGTTCAGAGGCTTATCCACTGACATACGAAACACTAGTAGAGTGAGAGTGGTTGAAACACAGGCTGGCATGTGGGCAAAACGTGTAGCAGTGGGCAAAGAGGCTGGAATGATGAGTTTCAGATGGCAGGGAGTAATTGTGTCAGGCGGCGGAGCTACGTACTACTCGTAGGTTGGTTGGGGAAAAGAGCCTGCGCAATGATAACTTGGTAACGTGGCCGACTTCACGAGTTTGCAGAATAGTGGATTTATGCGTACTATATAAAGGGGTTGAAAACTCATTATAAATTGTTTGTTGTTGGTTGGTTAATTTGATTTTGAGGATTCATACAACTTGTAAAAGAGAGAAAAAAGCCTAAGCGAGAGAGAAAGAGCAGGTCGGCCAGACCCGAGCTCCTAATAAAAGAAATTGCATCATTTGCATTTGTGGACGTAGGTTGGATCAATTCCGCCGAACCACGTTAAATCATCTATTCATATCTGTGTATTTTCTTATTTATCTGTCAAGTTTGCTTTTGGTTCCTAACATTTATACCAAACAAATTCGCTTCTTGAGAGAGGTTTATTTGAAGAATTATTTTTTCCGAATCACCCCTGAAACGAAAAATAGCCGTAAATATTGTATATTATTAACAGACTAAATACTGATTGTCCTATGTGTGTAGTTTATGAATTTGAACCTTTTCCATCGTCACCAAACAAAGAAACATAAGCAGCCTTACCGCCTCTCGATAAGGACACCTACGTCTCCAAATAATCCCCATGTGCATTCCTTATCCACTTACCAAACATTTATTTTCAATTGGGTTTCCTTTGTTTAATTCAATTTTGGCCAAATTACGTAAGGCTTTTTTTGTCTTTGAATTTTTAGACCAATTATAAAGCAATTTTACAAATTTATTCATTATACTTGACCGTATTAAATGACTCTTATTCTTTATTAAATAGATAGTGAGTTATTTTTCCTTTTGATTTGAATAAATTCGATTAGCATGTTTTTCTTATTGCGTCCATATAATAATTAAATAAAAGTTAGGTAGTGTAGCCGCTGGTCTAAAAATTAAGAATCTATTGATATAATATATCATTATAATGCACTAACTTGTTAATTAGCTCACCCTATAAATTTTGGGTTATCACAATAATTAACTAATTAGTGGGATTTTCCCTTTGGTTTCGTCTGAAGAAAGTGGGTGGGGGCAATTTGGTAATTGGATAACTGAAAGTTGGTTTAAGTTGGAACTTGGAAAATTAGCAACTAGTCTTGATAAGAAGGCCACTTGACAAGTTGAAGAAAGTTGAAAATACAAAGTTATTTAAACCAGTTGAGGGATAATTAGAGCCCAACTCCTAAGAGCCAAAAAAACATTGGCTTCAAGGAAAGCTAGCTAAACTCATATTCCCAAATATTTCTGCATATCTAACCTCTCCCTTTATCTGCTTCAAACCACTCTCAATCAATGCCAAGGTTTTCTAGTAATACTGCCGTAATCCCATTCTTTCTTTTACTTTCTCTCACTTTCTCAGGTACCCACTTAATTATTTTCTTTCGTTGATTAATTTCGGTTAATTTTCTATTAATTACATTCTTAATTTAATTTCTCTATGGCTTAATTTTCAGCTTATGGATTTTTACAAGGAGTCACTTGTCTTGGAATCAATTATGGCCAAGTAGCTGACAATTTGCCACCACCGGACAGGGTTCTTGATCTCTTAAGCTCTCTTAAGATCACAAAAGCAAGAATTTACGACACAAATCCTCAAGTCTTAACAGCATTTGCCAACTCCAAGATTGAGCTAATAGTCACTGTTGAGAACCAAATGCTAGCCGTTTTAATGGATCCACAACAAGCAATTCAATGGGTAAGCACGCGCATCAAACCATACTTTCCGGCCACAAAGATCACCGGCATCGCAGTCGGCAATGAGGTCTTCACCGGTGAGGACACATCACTAATACAAAACCTTGTCCCAGCCATTGTCAGCATTCATGGAGCTCTAGTTCAGTTAGGCATTGATAAGTACATTCAAGTTTCAACACCTAACTCTTTAGCAGTTTTAGAACAATCATATCCTCCTTCAGCAGGTAGTTTCAAACCTGAAGTTGCCGGAATCATGTCACAGTATTTAAAGTTCCTGTCAAGTACTAAGGCACCATTTTGGATCAATGCTTATCCATACTTTGCATACAAAGATGATACAAATAGGGTTTCATTAGACTACGTACTTTTTAACCCTAATTCAGGCATGGTTGATCCATACACGAAACTTCACTACGACAACATGCTCTATGCACAAGTCGATGCTGCCATTTCTGCAATGTCTAAGCTGGGCTACAATGGTATGAAGTTAGGGTTTCGGAAACTGGGTGGCCTTCAAAAGGCGACGGTAATGAGGTCGGCGCCACCGTCGAAAATGCGGCGACTTATAACAAGAATTTGTTGAGAAGGCAAATGGCAAATGAAGGGACCCCATGAGGCCAAATATGAGTCTTGAAGTTTATTTGTTTGCACTATTCAACGAGGATAAGAAGCCTGGGCCAACTTCTGAAAGAAATTTTGGTCTGTATCAACCCGATGGTACAATGGCTTACAATGTGGGGTTCTCTGCCCTTTCAATCTCTTCATCATCAAAGTCATCAGCTTCAATTTCTCTATCCTCATCTGCTACTAAGGTGACTACTTATATCTCGATTCAGTGTTCAACATTAAATCATTTGTCACGATTTAATTAATGGGACTTCCACATAGATCCCACTTATTTCGTGATTGTTGATCCCACACAAATTGAACTCAATACCGTATCGTAATTCTAAAAACTTAGATAAAGTCGGCCTTTTTTTTCATCTTTCAAGCTCCCCTATAACACCAATTTGTTTAGCTATTTTAAAACCAAGTGTATACAATCATTGTTTAAAAAATCGGATCGGTTGATTAAACCGATCGAACCGAGAATCGGCACATAGATATGTCCCTTGATTAATGATAATCTAATATTTTTATTTATTTTTTTAAAAAAAACTTTCTAAACGGGATTATATTTATTGTGAAACAGGCTGCTACCGGGGGAAATCAAAGCTTGGTGAATTGGATGTTAGTGTTTTTGGTGATCTTTCAAGCTTTTATGAGAAGAGCTTATTAAGCAAATGGAGGAGTGAATGTTAACATTACTTTTTGGCAAGTCAAAATGAGTTTTTGTTACTTTTGGTCTTTTGGCACTTGAAAAAATAAAGACCCGTTTGAAAAAGACCAAAAGTAACCCCATTTTGCCAATTTGACAAGTTAAAACAATTATCAAAGCCTCCAAGTGGATGATTGTTTCACACTCATGAGCCTTCTCCAAACACACAGCCCTCATCTTCATCATCGAATGGTTGTAACATATTCAATTCCATTTGGATTCGGAAAAAAATTATTAGCTTAGTTAATTTTTGTCTGAGAGAATCAATTCAATTCCTTTTGTAATTATGGTTGTGCTAGATATTGTAATTTTTTAAAGCTTTGGTTGCTAAAAAAGTCCTTTACTTTTGGACGTGGAATCAATAACTGTTCTCACATTTAAAAGTAATACTTATTAGCTTTCCTTTTTTATTTTCTCTTCATATAATAAATTAGTAATAAGAGATAACTAAAACAATGTAATTAAAGTGCAAAAGTCAAGTCTTTGTTTAATCGTCAGCATTTGCATTAGGTGGATTGTAATTCTCTTTCTCTTTTATGCAAATGAACTTTTGTTTTGTTTTGGATTCTCTTTTATTTTTCTATATATGTTTTACATAAATGGGGAAGACAATTTAAGCTCTGCATTGCAAAAAATTGATGGTAATGGTCTACCAATTTTGCAAATCCATGCCTTATAACCCAAATTTTTGACCATTCAATTAAAATTTATATGAAGCTCAGGTAGATAAATAATCAAATCAACAAGAGAAATCAAATAAACATCCTTAGTAATTATGTTCCATCGAAACCTTATACAAACAAATTATTACACACAAGAATTGAATAAACAAAGATAAATCAAACCCATTATATGAACATCAATAAAAATCAAGAAAAATACAAAGTCAAAGATAAAGGACTGAAAGAACTAGACTATGAGGATTTTTTTCAAGCAACTTTTCAAATCTCGTTTCTTATTCCTCATCTTCCTCTTTCTGAAAGTTTCAAAGGTTGGTGACTGATTATTCCCTCTGGAAATGCAAGATTGTAGGAGTGAAGCGGGGTTTACCGTTATATCTATGACATCGGCGACCACGATACTGTTGGGCTCGCAGCTTGTAGAGAGTATGGATAGCCTCATGGGGGACTAATCAAATAATAAAGGAGTCGTCATCCAGTATGAAACAATGGAATGATTTAAGACCGCACTACATCCCTCGCAAAGTCCGATCATAAAATCGTTTGGGTTCGGAATGGTCCTTCACTAATGCCAGTATAATAATTATATTTGAGGAGAGGTAGCCCCACATTTTATATTGCAATTTACATGCAATAATAATTTTAAATAGCGTACACGACACAAATATGAAAAGTAAAATACAGTGAATAAATAAGGTACGAACAGATAAGAAAAAATGTCACCGCAAATACTACAATGATGACAAAATAATAGTTAAAAAAATTGAAGCATACATCTCATGAAATGGCTTCGTGGAGAGCTGGCCAAATATGTCTATGGTAGGCCAGACATTATATTAGTATTCGATTGGATTTACCAGTAGGCTGGCCGGATATGCTGCTCGAATCAAGAACACATAATGACAGTGGTACCAGTAGCAACATCACCAATCCGGAGATGCTATTGGCAGGGAATAGGTCGTCGTATCCCATTGAGCCTCTTACTTTCTAACAATACTAAAATCATTTCATGTATAAACTTATGCACGGGACCGTTACCCAACTCAACATCATAAATGCATAATACTTCTCAAACTAAATACTCAAATTCACTATATATCACAACTTTAGCAATGAACACTTATAAAACTTTACATATGTGCTCTTTACTATACAAGTTGTATGATACATGACTTTTTCTGACGCTGACATAACTGAACTCTGAATGGACCTAGTGGACCGAACACCCTAATGAATGCCATCAGTATCCGTCCTCTCGAGCTCGTCTTCCGGATAAACCTGCAAAATAAGAAACTGGGAGTGGGGGGTTAGATCGTTTGAACGATCTAAGTGAGTGGACAACTATAAAAAAGATACTAAAATACTCTTTGTAAATCCATGGTTCTAAAAAAAATAATTAATCTCAAATCGTCTTTTCTGAAATCACTCCAATTATCTGAAAACAACTTCCTTTCTGGAAACTTTAAAAAACAAAAACAAACTACTTCTGGTTTGTAACTCTCTTAAATCATCGTAAAAAAGTTCCTTCTGAAAACTCTTTCTTAATACTTTCTTTTCTGTAAGTATGACTCTTAAAATCCGATTTAGAAAATCTATTTCTGAAAAACTATTTCTGAATGTCTGTTAAAAAACTTGACACATAGGGGCGTTACGTATCGCTATCCCCTCATACGTCTAACTAGAGCTAGGAGTGCAAATCCTTGACATTGGGGCGTTACGTATCGCCGTCCCCTAAAGCATTCCACTACCTGTCCCTAAAACCAATGGTCTTGGGGCGTTACGTATCGACGTCCCCCAAGCCACTAAATAATAAATAGAAAGTAAATAAGTTTTCAGAAGTCATTAAATAAATCAGAGCATGCTTCTCATCGGTCTGGCCTCATGGAGGCTCAGCTGGACATATCCATAGTAGGCCGGATGTTGTTGTCAAGATTCGGCCAGACTTAAATAAAGTCAGGCTGGAACATATATTATGTAATCCAGAAATACAGGAACATATGCCAATGATAACCGTGAAATAACTAATGACCAAACAATAACAATATTATCTAATTGACTAAATGACATAATAATAGCGAAATAAAATGAAATGGCTACCCTCCCAATGGTACGAAATCATACATTTTTTCTTCTTAAATGAGTTAAAGAGAAAATTTAAGGAAATCAGACACTTTTTCTTTTTAATATATGAGATCCTAGCAATTAAGTCTGTATGGGTGTCTTAACACCTAGTGCCCTAAAGGCAACTGGTTTAGGAGTCACTGGCCCAAAGCTAGTTACGAGGATTGAAGATGCATCATTATTCCAAAAAAAAAAAACTAATTTTATTTATAAATAAATTTTCATTACCAAAAAGTATGAACTCTAATATAATTTTAGGTCAAAAATATTACTCTTTTTTCAATGAGACCTGTGGATATTATGGGCATAATGAATTGATTAATACCTTATTTTATGTGAATATAGAATAAGGGTAAAAAGTATAGAAGAATTTACTTATTTGATCATTTAGAAAGAAAGAAAACAATTAGTAATTTGGAAAAGAATTTATCTTTTTAAAAAATTTCGCTTAAATCACTAGGAGCTAGTAAGAAGCTGGATGTGGGTGTGATGAACACTAAAAACTGCACATTTATTAAAATGAAAATTAATTATTTTACACTTGTAGTTTCATTAATCCTTTTAATTTAGCGAATTTGTGAAATAATAATACTTTGGATGCTTGACTACAAAAATGGACTTGACATTTGGATTTTGGAGATCGAAAACTTGCAAGGACGTTCTAACGGAGTATAATTTCGGAAATTTTAACTTTGCGCAATTTTCTTATTTTGGTCATAATATTTTACTCTGATATTGGATTGAGGTAATTCAAGTTTTAGATGAAAGAAGACTCAAAGATCTACAACTTTGATATTCATAAGATTTTCGAATTCTGAAGTTTTTCAAGGCCGAAATTGATGAATAAGTTAAAGTGTGTTATATATAAAAATCATTGTCAAATAAAACATAAAATAAAATGTCAATTTCTCCACCAAACATGCAAGTTTGGTGGAGAATTAGGTGGCCTGTTTGATGAAGTGTTTGGTGGAGAAATTGGTGGAAGCCTTTATTTTTTGCCTATAAATAGAAGCCATTATTTCATTTTCATTTTCACACTTTCTTTGATTTCTCTTAGGAATTGAAGATTGTATTTTGTGTGTTTAATTTCTTGTAATGTCTTTTAATTTTAGTAATAAAATTATGTATGTTTTTAATTACAGTATGAGTAGCTAATTACTTTCCGCTGGGGGAATTGGTGTAACTTTTATTATTTAAAGTTTAGATTAATCTCACTTATATTATAATATAAATAACAATGAATAATAATTAATTGAGATCTAGACTAATTATTGACAAACTGTTATACTGCCTATATGGCTGGTTTATATACGATTTCGGAATAATTTATTACCTAACTGGACTTATTATAGACGAACGCTATCACCGCCTTTATTGCTGGTTTTATGTTTTTGGCATATTTAGTACCTTGACAGGACTAGTTATCAACAAAAATTACTACCGCCTTTATGACCGGTTTTATATGTTTTGGCATAGTTAATTCTGGAAGTAAATTAATTGGGTTATAATGATCATGTATATATTATAAAAAGTGAGATTTCTTAATATAAAATATTAAAAGTGGATCACATAACCCCCAATATTTTATTTTATTGTTGTCATTTAATTCAATTCTCCAAACAATTTCAACAAATCATTCTTTTTCCTTTCACTTTAACTATTATTATTATCATACTAAAAATCTATTCATTGTGGATTGACCCCGACCTACGGGTTATTTAATTACTTTGACACTCTCATACTTGGGAGTAAATAACAACTTTTAGAGCTTTTCATTACGCATTGTATCATTTAACATGCCCCAACCTACAATGCCATACATTGTATGACTCAATTATATAAGCAGCAGATGTAGCTTTATTATTCTTAGCACTGTGTCGATTGACAGTCATTACATTGAACTTGAAAGGGCCCTCAGTGAGGTAGTTTTTTCCTAAATAAACATCATTTTTGGTCAGTACAAACTCGTCAGAAACTAATTCAAGCTTAAAGTCTTTCTTGCTAAAGAGTGAACCCGAAACCAAGTTCTTCTAAATATCAGGAACATGCAAAATATTCTTCAATGTAAACTCTTTCCCGGGTGTCATTTTCAAAACCAATATGCCTTGTCCAACCACTCTGTAGGTAGACGAGTTTCCCATAGTCAGATGATCGCCACCATCGATCATTTCATATGAGGAAAATATTTACTATCAACACAAATATGACGAGTAGCCCCATTGTCTACCCATCATTCTCTCGGGTTTCCAACCAAGTTGGCTTTAGTTATAGCTGCTGAGAGGTTCAATTATAAGATCTCATCAATCATATAACTCATCGTTAGTGACTTGGTTCTCATTTTTCCTTTTTTTCATTTGTCCCGAGGCTTTTATTTTTACAGTCATTTGCCATATGACTGCTTTTACCAAAGACGTAACATTTCCCCTTGAAATTTTTGTTTGCTTGGGAAAAATAAGCTCTAATGTTCTTCCTCTTTATGTTACTATTTCTCTCTCTCGACGATGTTGAATTAGACTCTATAGTCTTGTAGCTAGCCTTCTCGGACTTTCTACTATCCTATTCGATTCACAACCGAACTCCTAGGTCTTTAAGACTGATTTGTTTCTTTTTGTATTTCATGTATTGAATCAATCCTTTAGGAAGATACTCTTCTACTTCTCACAAGATAGGGTAAACTCCATATCTATGTAAAACGTCCCCAGCTACACACCAAACCATGTTCCCAAAGTACGTAGCTATTGGTCGAGATTTCTACACCAACCTCACCTTTGTAAATCAAATGACATGGCCTGTCATGTGGGAGTTCACATAAGGTTCCTCCATTCTCATGTCACATATGGATGATCCCGGATCAAGGTTGACATACATTTATAGAATGGATCACAGCTATAGATAAACCACAATTAAAATACCCGCTTTATTGGCTTAAGTATGTATGTATGTGATTAATTGAATGAATGAAAACGAACCCAAGGGTCTATTTTTTGTAGGCATGGTTGGGTGTCTTTGTGGGCACCCTTTTGGTTTAATATGTAATCCTTCTAAAAGTTATACCTCTTCATAAAGCCCATATGTATGAAACGACTTTCCTTAGTAGGGCGGAAGTTGCTTGTGTGGGCAACGGCTCCGGTATAGATCTTTAAAATTTTCTTTTTGCCTTATCACTTTGTTGTAGTAGCTGAAATCAATCCTTTGATGTTCAACACTTACATCAACCACTCGACCTTCCGAACTATGACTCGAAACAACAAACCAAAGTGTGCGCTTCACTCACAAAGATTAAACTATAAACAATTTAGAGAATTAAGATGTCACAATGGTGTTTAGCTTTTGGAAATTTCAAACACTCTCACAACATTTGTGAATGTTTGAACTTCTTCTCTATTTTCTTTCTCACAACACTTGTGTGAATGAATGCAAAATGTTCACCTTAGAAATGAAAGAAATAGTAGAGATTATATTCTCTTACACAAGCCAACTAACCTTGTCATTAAGCATCTAATGCTTTCTTGCGATAGCCAACACATAAATATGAATGCCATACCAAAGCATAAAAAATGATAAGTTAAAGACAAAGACTTTGTCTTTAAGCATCCAATGCTTTCTTTCAAGGCAAACACATAATGTGGAGGCCATACCAAAGCATAAAAATAGATTAGCTAATGATAAAACTATTAGGTGTATACAAGCCACCTAATATACATAAGAAATTATAGAGCATGGCAAGCCATATGGCTTTGTCTCCAAGGTAAATAAAAATCACCATCTCAAAAATGATTAAATTACCTTCAATTTTGTTGTAGTAATTATCTCATAATTATTACTAACTTGATTATCTCATAATCAAAGAATTCTGGAAAATATTAAGTTAAACTAATTTAACATAGTTTTCATTTGTGACATGGCCTGCCATGCAGAAGTTCACATAAGGTTCCTTCATTCTCATGTCACCACAAGGATGATCCCGGATCAAGGTCGAAATACATTTATAGAATGGATCGCAACTCTAGATAAACCACAATCAAAGTACCCGTTTTGTTGGATTAAGTATGTATCTATGTGATTAACTGAATGAATGAAAATGAACCCAAGGGTCCATTTTTTGTTGGCATGGTTGGGTGCCTTTGTGGGCACCCTTTTGGTTTAAGATGTAATCCTTCTAAAATTTATACCTCTTTATAATGCCCAATATGTAGGAAATGTCTTTCCTTAGCGCGGCGGAAATTGCTTGTGTGGGCACCAGCTTCGGTATGGATCTTTAAAATTTTCCTTGCCTTATCACTTTGTTGTAATAGCTGAAATCAATCATTTGATGTGCAACACTTAGATCAACCACTCGACCTTCTGAACTATGACTCGAAACCAACAAACTACAGTGTGGGCTTCACTCACAAAGATTAAACTCTAAAAAATTTAGAGAATTAAGATGTCACAATGGCGTTTATCTTTTAGAAATTTCAAACACTCTCACAACACTTGTGAATATTTGAACTTCTTCTCTCTTTTCTTTCTCACAACACTTGTGTGAATGAATGCAAAATGTTCACCTTAGAAGTGAGAGAAATGGTAGAGATTATATTCTCTTACACAAGCCAGCTAACCTTTTAATTAAGCATCTAATGCTTTCTTGCAATGGCCAACACAGAAAAGTGAATGCCATACCAAAGCATAAGAAATGATAAGCTAAAGACAAAGACTTGTCATTAAGCATCCAATGCTTTCTTTCAATGGCAAACACATAAATGTGGAGGCTATACCAAAGCATACAAATGGATTAGCTAAATATAAAGCTATTAGCTTTATACAAACCACCTAATAGACATAATAAATTAGAGAGCATGGCAAGCCATATGGCTTTGTCTCCAAGGTAAATAAAAATCACCATTTCAATAATGATTAAATTACCATCAATTATGTTGTAGTAATTAATCTCATAATTATTACTAACTCATTATCTCATATAAAAGAATTCTAGAAAACATTAAGTTAAACTAATTTAACATAGTTTTCATTTGTGACAATAAATATTATTAATCTCATTAATAATATAAAATATAAAGTGAGCATATAATTAGACAATCTAATTATATTAGGTTTTCTAGAGTTAATCGAGCTAGCATGGGGATCAAATGGACCTACGGTTCCGAGCTCCAATAATTCCAAAATATCAATTAAACTCTTTATTCAAATATTAAGAATTATTAACTCTGCGTTATTCCACTAAAAACTCGAAATTGAACTCTGTTACCGTAGATGGATAAAATAAACCGAACAACTTCGGTGTCAATCGATATAGTCATTACATATGGATATAACCCTTCATGAATATCTCATAAATAGAGCCAGGTTAAAAGTATGTTAAACTCCTCTAAATATTTTCTCTCTTAAGCACCATTGATTCTATAATGACCAATTAATTCATAACAATTACGAATATAAAAAACTTTCTATTGTAATAGGAAAGTTGAGAGCTCAAATGTTCATGTCCCGAATCAACTCTTAAAAAAATATTCGTCTGCTTCTCGTAAGAAAGAGTGAATTCCATATCTATGTAAAACGTTCCCAGCTACACACTAAAACATGTCCCCAAAATACGTAGTTATTGGCCGGGAATGCAACACCAACCTCACCATAGTAAATCAAAGGACATAGCCTATCATGTAGGAGTTCGTAGTACACTCGGGATTGAGATCAAATCCATATATGACCATCTATTAGATCAAATGAATTTCTTCGATTAACGAATATTAAAATAAATTCATAATTATCTTAGTCCAGTCCTATATGATCTCATCATACAAGGTGCCTCCATTCTCATGTCACTACATGAACGATCTTGGATCAAGGTCGTCATACAAGTATAGAATGGACCGCATCTATTGATAAACCACAAACAAAATACCCTATTTGTTTGCTCTCTATAGACAATTTAGATTACTAGCTCCAGACTTAAATCCTCTTGTGCATCAAACATACACTAAGTTTGAAGGTATAAGAGTAATCAAGGTAAACAAGAAAATTGGATAATATGCAATATAAAATCAAACAACTTTGATAAAAATGAATAATGCATTTATTATTTTTACAATAATCAATTCCGCTTTACAAAAAATGAAGCTTTAGGACATAAATCCCAACAATCTCCTATTTGGACTAGAGCAAATGGGATATGTCATGTATTCCTAAACCTTTTAGGTGACCTTCAAACACTTTAGCCGATAAGGTCTTTGTAAACGGATCAACCAGGTTGTCTACGGATAGAATCTGCGTGACAACGACATCTCTTATCTGCACTATCTCTCTGATGAGGTGATATTTCTTCTCAATATGCTTACCCTTCTTGTGGCTTCTTGGTTCTTTGGAGTTCGCCACTGCACCACTATTATCGCAATAAAGTGTGAGTGGTTTATCCATATCTATAATAACTTCCAGATCTTCCAAGAACTTATGGAGCCAGACTAGTTCCTTAGCTGCTTCAAGCTGCTACATATTCAGCCTCCATGGTGGAGTCAGCAATACAAGATTGCTTAATGCTTCTCCATACTATAGCCCCACCACCTATGGTGAACACCGATCCATATGTTGATATCCTAGAATCGACATCCGTCTGAAAATCAGAGTTAGTATATCCTCTCAGAATCATATCCTGACTTGTATATACAAGCATATAATTTCTCATTCTCTAAATAAACTTGAGAATATGTTTCACAGCTAAACAATGATCTAATCCTGATTTGGATTGAAACCTACTGACTACTCCCACTGTAAAATAAATGTCCGATCTCGTGCATAACATAGCATATATAAGACTTCCAACTGTTGAAGCATAT
>SKCR01032556.1:0-32966 GCA_019454045.1 Zanthoxylum bungeanum | reverse complement strand
CTTGAGTATTTTTATTGAATCTTACCTGTAATTTTTGGTAGCAGCTTCTATTTGTGGAGTCATTAGTGTAGTAGATCTTCTTTGTGGCCTGTGTTAATGGTGATTTATGCTCTCAAATTTTTATTTTTATTTTTTATTATTAATGACGATTTTACTCTATTTCAACTTATAATTTATACTAATTTGATTTGAAAACCCTAGATACCCAAAAATGGAAAGTGGTACGTTTCCAAAATTTTAAAACGTTTCCACAAAGTTTCCCTAAATTTTTGTTATTATTAATTATTTTTAATTATTTTGAAACGTTTCGGAAATATTTCAGATCGTTTCTGATAGGTTTCAGTATCCCCTTCGTTTCTGAAACTTGAAACGAATGGGATAAAAGTTTCTGGGCTTCCTAGGCGATCAGCAATCTGACCAACTAGATCAATACAGTTCTCCTGGACCTTTTTGAAGTATCCAGCTGCATATTGAAAAAACCTCCCAGACAACTTTAGTGAAGGATTTTGCTTCTTTGAAAATAGTGCAAGCTTCCAAACTATTTTAGATGAAGCACTATTCTTTGTTGACAATTTAGGCTAGAATTTTACTATATATAGGAAGCTCATTTGAGAGCTCAAAGTATCCCAAAACATTAAGTTTCAAGTGAAGAAAGCTTAGAGAATGTAGAGAGAGTGTGATTTTTTTGTAAAGTTTGTAATACTTGTAAAGTCTATTCATGTACTAATAGATTCGATTTTCCTCATAAATACTCTTCAGTGATTAGAGAATCACAACAAATGGTATAAGTAGCTTGGTTATATATTGGGGTCGTAAAACCGAAGAACTGAACTCGACTAGGAAATTCGGGTTTCAGGAAAGTTGTCAAAAATCACTTTTGAGCATATCATCATCTTGTTCACGTCGAGATGAGCATGGTGGTATTTTCCGACGATCAAACGGAGCTCCAGAGACGCCACACACGCCAAGAAGACAGCTTCTCATGCGCCGCCACGCACTGCTGAAGGTTGAAGACAATCATGTTAGCGTCCAGTCAGTGCACAGTCAGCAGCCACGTCAGCGACACGTCATCGGCCACATCAGCGTCATGTAGCAGCCACGTCAGCAAGCATGTCTCATTTCTGCCATGTTAGTAGACATGTTTGATAAATTTCATTGAACCCTGAAGTATCTGAAATTTATATTTTAGCCCCATAAATTTTAAAAATTTACAAATCAGCCCCTGAGTCAGATTCGAACCAATGAAGTATCTAGTCCACCATTGTTTACCGTTCCAGATGCAACGGTGACCTCTGATTTGTAAAATTTAACCCTGAATTTTTCCTATTTTCATTTTAAACTTAAAATGAAAATGAAAAATTCCTCTTCTGGTGCAATGATCAACCTAACAGCAACCAATTACTCCCTCTGGAGGCTTCGGATTATAGATTATTTTCACTACGAAGATTTATTCGATATTATCGGGGTGAAGGGAGTGAGACCGAAATTTTTTAAAGAGTATGTCTTTAATAAACTCAATAATAAAATTCTGGGTCAGATTAGGCAGTGGATCGGCCACTGTGTCTTCCACCACGTAGCACATGATACAAATACTTATGAAATGTCGATAAAATTGGAAGATATATTTCAGGCCAAGACAGCTCGAAATAAAGCCTTAATAATGAGGCGTTTCGTGAACCTGAAGCTACATAGTGGAACTTTCGTTGCAGAACACACCAATGAGTTCCAGAGCCTGGTGAACCAGTTGTCTAGAGTAGACATGTAACTGGGAGATGAAGTTCAAGCCCTTTTACACTCCGCTCTCTTCCTGATAGCTAGGAAACATTGGTGATCACTCTCAATATTTCGACTTCATGAGACAAACTTACCATGCCTATGGTAAAAAATGTCTTGTCAAATGAGGATATCTGAAGAAAAGATATGGACACAGATCAGACACAAACCCTTGTCACAGAGAATCGAGGAAAAGGGACATGTAGAAGCAAAAGCAGAAGCAAATCCACAGACGGGAGAAAGTCAACTTATAAGTGCTACCATTATGGCATAGAAGGCCATTTAAAGAAGAATTATCGAAAGCTTCAATAAGAGCAGGGTCAAGGCAATTCCTAGCCAAAGAACAACGATGCAGAGACACTAATAATTACCTCGAGAGATGTAACTATCTGCTTCATCCAGGAAGAAGCATGCCTTCACACCGCAACTCAAGATGTTTAATGGGTGGTAGATACTACAACATCCTATCACGTCATCCCTCATAAGGACTTCTTCATAACATACAAAACAGAAGACTTTGGAGTAGTGAAGATAGGAAATACCAGTTTCTTTCAGATATTGAGAATTGGTGAAATTCAGTTGCGGATAAATGCAGGGTATACAATAACCCTGAAGGAGGTGAGACATGTTTCAAAACTTCGGCTTCATCTACTCTTGGGGGTAGCCCTTGGCAAACATGACTACGCTAGCTACTTTAGCAATGACACATGGAAAATAATAAAAGGTGTCATGGTCGTCGCCCGGGGACATATTTGTGAAAATTTATACAAAACTCATATGAAGATATGTGTAGAGAGCCTCAATGTAGCTGAGTATGAAGCTTTTTTAAAATCTTTGACACCAGAGACTCGGTCACATAAGTGAGATATGATTGTCTACCTTAACAAAAAAAGGATCTAATCACTGTCTCCAAGAATGCTACTCTAGATTTTTACAATCATTATTTATTCGATAAGTAATATAGAGTCTCATTTAAATTCTCTTCTATGAGAAGATCAGATTTGCTCAATCTGGTGCACTCTGATGTTTCTGGTCCCTTGGAGGTTAATTCACTAGGCGGTAATAAATATTTTCTGACTTTCATTGACGATGCTTCTGGAAATGTGTGGGTGTATTTTCTGAAAGCAAAGGATCAGGTTCTGGATTATTTCAAATTATTTTATCCCATGGTAGAGCGTGAAATAATGAAGAATCTAAAGTGCCTCCGTACAAATAATGGAGATGAATACTCATCCAGAGAGTTCGATGCCTAATGCGGAAGCCACGAAATTCAAAATGAAATGATTTTTTCCATGCACTCCACAACATAATGGGGTTGCTAAAAAAAACAACCGCACCATTATGGAGAAAGTCAAAGCATGATCAGCATGGCTAAGCAGCCAAAGCGATTCTGGGAAGAAGTTGTTCATGCTGCCTACTACCTAATCAGCAGGTCACCATCCGTACCATTGAATTTTGAGATTCCAGAGAAAGTGTGGTTTGGTAAGAATCCCTCATATTCTCACATTAGAACATTCGGCTATTTAGCCTTTACACATGTATCCAAGTAGCTCAGACAAAAGGTCGATGCAAGGACTACTCCATGCATCTTCATAGGCTATGGTGACGATGAATTTGGATACATGTTATGGGAACCAAAGGAAAAGAAGGTCATCAGAAGCAGAAATGTAGTGTTTCTTGAAGACCGGCTAAAAGAAATCATTAAAAAGCCCAAAATGTCTTCTAGTTCCAATGCCGACAAAATCAATTCAAATTCATACACAACTCTAGCACCAACATGAGTGGCCGTAGATAATGATAGGGTGGTTGATATGTCAGAAGCAGAACCAATGGAGGAAGATGGTGTTGAGCAAAGGGAGCTGCAACTCGCTCCATCAGAGGCTACAAGATCATCCACAGATCTGGATGATAGACCTATAGAAACTAGTGAACCTCTAGTACGAAGTTCTGAGTGACGCTGGATTCCATCAAACAGATACTCAGGATTTGACTATATTCCACTTACTAACAAAGGGGAGCCAAAAAGTTTCAATGAAGTTACATCTCATAAAGAGAAATAAAAATGGTTGCATACAATACATGATGAAATGGAATCTCTGCAGATTAATCATACATATAAGATAGTCAAGCTTCCGCAAAGCATGAAGGCACTGAAGAACAAATGGATGTTCAAGCTGAAGAAAGATGGCAGCGAAAATGTGCTGAAACACAAAGCCCGGTTAGTAGTCAAATGATTCTTACAGAAAAAGGGAATCGACTTTGATGAAATATTTTCACCAGTTGTAAAAATAACTTCAATCCGAGTGATCCTAAGATTGGTAGCGTGTGGATGCTGGCTTTCGCCTGAGGTCCATAATTGAGAATTTATAGGTTGGGGCACTAGCGATCCTGTAAAATAAAAGTAGAATGAGCGGGGAGTACTGCCCACCGGTGTGGTGGGTGCCGTATGCACTCCAACGCTCAAGTCAGTAGTGAAGACGAGCGGTAAATAATAGAAGAAGAATGTTAGAAGTTACCTTGACTTTTGTTGACCGCCATTAGGGCGGTGGCCGGTGTTTAAAGAGTAGAAAGTTTTGAGGGATCAAGTTTGAGAGCTATGACTTTCCCCCTGCTCGCTTGGATTACCTCTTCTATTTATATGCACTTGAGAGGTGTGCATATTTAATACATTAATTGTCTGCCCGTTAGATGCTTGGAACGGTTGATCCATGAATAGGGGGAGTTATGAGTTCGAGCGTTTCGTGGGTTGGCAACTGATGAGTTAGGAGGCCATTTTGGTCAGATATTTTCTCGGCCATGGGCTTGTGAAATAACTTGGACCAATATGGGCTTACAAACGGGCTTTTAGGTTCTTTAGACTAAGAGGTGATGAGTCTCGGACCTCCTTTTGTGTGTAGGCCTGAGAGTGTGATTGGGGCCCAAGTCCATTCTGGGCACTGTTTGGGGGGTTTGGAGTATATTTGGTGTAGGGCCCGAAGTGAATAGTCAAAAATGCCCTTGGCCCATTACAGTTTGTCCCATACTTTCTAAATCTAGAAATCCTTGACTTTGAGAGTATTTCTGCGCATGTCGAATGAAACAGGATGTGGGGTACTTGCTAACTAAACTTGACGAAGGCTTAAAGCTAATTTATACGACATTGTCGTACGGACTGAGGGAAGTGTATGTTTTCAATTAACTCGATATGAGTCCTTGGGAGATGTCCCCGGTTAACTGAACCAAATGAAGGTTCAGGAGATAATCCACACGACATTATCATATGGACTGGGGGAAGTCCATGTCTTTAGTTGACTCGATATGAGTCCATGGAGGATGTCACTGGTCGACTAAACTAGATAAAGGTTCAGGAGATAACTCACACGAAATTATCGCATGGACTGAGGGAAGTCCATGTCTTTAGTTGACTTGACATGAGTCCTTGAGGGATGTCCCCGGTCGACTGAACTAGATAAATGTTCAGGAGATAACTCACACGATATTGTCGCATGGACTGAGGGAAGTCCATGTCTTCAGTTGACTCAACATGAGTCATTGGGGGATGTCTCCGATCGACTGAACCAGATGAAGGTTCAGGAGATAATTCACACCACATTTATCTTATTGACTGTGGGAAGTCCATGTCTTCAGTTGACTCGACATGAGTTCTTGGGGGATGTCCCCGGTCGACTGAACCGGATGAAGGTTAAGGAGATAATTCACACGACATTGTCGCATGGACTGGTGGAAGTCCATGTCTTTAGTTGACTCGACATGATTCCATGGAGGATGTCCCCGATCGACTGAACCAGATAAAGGTTCAGGAGATAATTCACATGAAATTGTCGCATGGATTGAGGGAAGTCCATGTCTTCAGTTGACTTGACATGAGTCCTTGGGGGATATCTCCGGTCGACTGAACTAGATGAATGTTCAGGAGATAACTCACACGATATTGTCGCTTGGACTGAAGGAAGTTCATGTCTTCAGTTGACTCAACATGAGTCCTTGGGGGATGTCCCCGATCGACTGAACCAGATGAAGGTTCAAAAGATAATTCACACCACATTTGTCTTATGGACTGTGGGAAGTCCATGTCTTCAGTTGACTCGACATGAGTCCTTGGGGGATGTCCCGGGTAGACTGAACCAGAAAAAGATTAAGGAGATAATTCACATGACATTTTTTGTATAGACCGTGGAAAGTCCATGTCTTCAGTTGACTCGACATGAGTCATTGGGGGATATCCCCGATCGACTGAACCAGGTGAAGGTTCATGAGATAATTCACACGACATTTTTCGTATGGACTGTGGGAAGTCCATGTCTTCAGTTGACTCAACATGAATCCTTGGGGGATGTCCCCGGTCGACTTAACCAGATGAAGGTTCAGGAGATAATTCACAGGAAATTATTGTATGGACTAGATGAAGGCCAGTTCATCAAGTTGACTCTACATGAGCCATGGGGAATGTTCCCAGTCCAATGAACCAGATGAAGATCCAAGAAAATCTTTACTCTACTAGAACTGATGAAGTTCCAAGATAGTTTTCACTTCACTGGACATGATGAAGATCCATGAGGGTCTTCACTTCTCATTCCACTAGTCATGATGAAGGTCTATAAGAGTCTTCACTTCTCATTCTACTAGACCTAATAAAGGTCTATAATAGTATTCACTCTATAAGACCCCATGAAGGTCTATGGGACTAAGGTTTAATGGACGTAATAGAGGTCCATGAGACTACATTCGAATAGACATACACCCATGAGACTACATTAGAATAGACCTGATGAATGTCCATGGGGTGCTTTCACTCTTCACTCTACAAGACATGACACATGTCAATGAGGATTTCCATTCCCCACTCTACAATCCTCATTCTACAAGATCTGATATATGGTAGTGAGGGTCTTTATTCCCCATCCTACCATCCTTACTCTACAAGACCTAACAATAATCAGTGAAGGTCTTCATCTCTCATTCTACAAGACCTGGCAAAGGTCAATAAGGGTCTTCATTCCTCATTCTACAATATCATATATGTAGTGTCGAATGATATCTTTAACGAGTGCCAAGCTTCACATGGTAATGTCGACTGAGATCCTTAACAAATGTCAAGCTTCACACATGTTGTGTCGAATGGGATCCTTAACAAGTGCCAAGCTTCACACGTGTAGTGTCGAATGGGATCCTTAACAAGTTCCAAGCTTCACACGTGTAGTGTCGAATGTGATCCTTAACAAGTGCCAAGCTTCACACGTGTCATGTCGAGTGGGACATTCACCTTATGCTGAGTATAGTGTCGAGTGGGACATTCACCCCATGATGAATCTTCATTTGGAGCATCCTTCTTAAGCCTACATCTTTATAGTGTCGAGTGGGACACTCACCTCATGATGAATATTCACAAGTGTTAATTGGAGCATCCTCCTTAAATTGAGTCTACATCTTTGTAGTGTTAAATGGATCACTTATCTCAAGATGAATCTTTATTTGGAGCACTCACTCTAAGTCAAGACTATATCTTTGTAGTGTCGAGTGAGATTGTATCCTCATGATGTCTATCTATATAATGTTGATCGGAACCTTAGGTAGCTCAGCCAACCTATTTGTCATATCGAATGGAACTTCAACCAATAGCTGATCCTTCCTCCATGTCATGTCGACTGGACCCTTAGGCTCTAGCTAAGACCTCTTCCTTTGTCGTGTAGAGTGGTGCTTCAGCCTCTAGCTGGGAGTTCTTCCTTGTCGTGTGTAGTGGAACCTCAGTCTCTAACTAAGACTTCTTCTTTGTCGTGTCGAGTAGAGCCTTAGAAACTAGCTATGACTTCTTTCTTTTTGTGTAGAGTGGAGCCTCGGTGATCTAGCTAGGACTCCTTCATTGCCGTGTCTAGTGAAGCCTCAACCTCTAGCTAGGACTTCTTACTTGTTGTGTGGAATGAGACAACTATAAGTCATAATACATGATACATTGCCTTGTCATCTGGGATGAGTATTAGGCACAGAGTCTACACCGGAAGGACGTGTTTTGTACCTGTCACTTGAAAAATTTTGAGTGAATGTTCAAGGATAGCCTTAATACTCAAATAGAGATGTATACTGATTCACCAGTGAGATTATCTTCTCATGAGTCGAGTGGGGAAGTGGCAAGTTATGATTGGTAGACTGGAATTATAACAATAGTTGAACCGCTTTTAAGAATCCCTACTGAGGCAACGTTTCTAAGGACAGTACCAGCTAGTCGCATGATTTTTATTGATGGATTCAGGTTCCTAATACCCATGTGAGAATGATAATTGTTGGATCATAAAATATCTTGCTTGCCCCATAAAAGAATTGAAAAATTATCTTAGAAGAAAATAGGTTAAGGTCGACTTCATTATTGAAAGAGATAAACGATCCAGAATGTATCTCATTGGCCCTTTATAAACACGTATTGGCTGTCATCTTGTTTACTTGGTCTTGTTAACTGATGTTTGAGGAGTTTTTATTTACGAAGCCATTAACTCCTACACAATCTATGGATATGACTATCACATCGAAAAAAATGAAGGTTGTGGATATTGAAGAGAACTTGGAGAATATGATCGTGAAGATTTTTCATGGGTTGACTGCAATATTAGACTTTCAAGCCTCCCGGAGTTCAACAAAAAGCTCCAGGTAAAGTGTCATAAGATTTTCTTTCTTTTGCTTATATCTACTCATAGTCGTATGGAATATAACACAAGTATTTTCAAGTAACAGAATGTGGGCTCTCAATGCAAGAGTATGCTGAGTCGAGTTAGAGGCGAATGAGAGAGTTGGAAAACTCCAACACTGCAATGAGGAAATAGTTTGTTGAGCTGAAGGCGGAATCATAGAGGAAGAAGGGTAAAAGGGTGGAACAATTGGAGAAAGAACTGAAAGCCACCCAAGCAACATTAAGAGTGGAGATGGAAATATTGAGAACCAAACTTCAAGCTTTCAAAGAGAGTGTGAAGTCCTTGAAGAATAAGAACAAATAGCTTGTGGAGAGACTTGAGGGGGTCTTCTTTAAGGCAATACTTGTTGAAAGAAGCAAATCGATAAAGCAGTATTTGGCGGGGGATCGTGATGAGTGGACCCGGAGAAAAAGATCAAAGAACATGAAAGGTTCGAGGCTGGGCTTCCCTCGTCTGATGATGAAAGTGGGGAGATATTGGAGGATCAGCTGATGCAGAAGGCAAAGCTACTGTAGAAGTAGAATCGGTAAGATTAGAGGAACCTCCAAAAGCTGCTGAAGAAAGATGGATGAGTTTGGTGAAGGATCATATCCAAAGGAAACTCAAGTGTTGGAAACTGTAGAAACTCAAGATGTTCCTATTTCTGGTGATTTTCTCTATGAAGCTCAGGCTCATGAAGTTCCAGAAGAATGACTGTTTTTTTAAATGAAGTTTATTCTAATGGAATTGTGTATTATGAATTATTGAATAAGGAATCTTTGAAGATTCTAAACTTACTTTACTGTGAATGTCGTATCGTCATTTGACTTTTGTACATTGAGAGAATTGTCCACAATGTTGTTATACGAGTTGTATAATGGTTTCCCTTTCCCCAGTCAAAATATAGTGTCACTTCGAGTGGCTATATTATGACTATGTGTCTTGGAAGACTCATCATGATAAGATTTTTGCTAAAAATAGATCGCTAAGACCCTACGGTGGGTGCCAAATTGTGGATGCTGGTTTTCGCCCGAGGTCCACAATCAAGAATTTGTAGGTTGGGGCCCTAGCGATCCTGCAAAACAAAGGTAGAATGAGTGTGTGGCCGACGTAAACACACACATATAACGCAAGCGCACGTATCGTTCAAGTAGTATAAAAATATCGATCCCACGATGACTTAATTTCTACTGTTGTTATTAATTATTGAATCTATTTATTTACATATTTCTAATTGAGGGAAAAGAGAATGATTGCTTGATTGATTTGGTTGATTGTAGATTGGCTAAATAAATAAATAAATAAATAAAAAGACAAAAGAAAATACTAAGAAAAATAACAAAAGATAAAAAGATCTAGGGTTGTGAATCATTCTAATATCTTTTAAAAGATGAAGTGATTATTTTATGTTTGTGTAATAAATCAGTTTACTAACCTGGAACACGAAATTATGCAAAAGCCTATGTCGATGGTCAGACGCAAATACCCAGTTTAACCCAATTGAACCATATGTCTATGTCAACCAAATTTTCTGGATTCATTAAGTTTAAGTTCCAAATATGGCTACCCCCGCCCGACAGGTATATGTCTATCCTGTAAGGAAATCTATTAAAGGGTTATCTATCCTCGAGGAAGATCGTGGGCTATTAAGTATAAGGTTGAAACCTAAAATCCCTATGTCTAGTTCATTTTAGATTTACCACATCAATCTTATTGGTGATCAGACAACAAAAAGCATTAAGCTTAAGACTTAATAAGTAAACATTTAAATTACCCAAACTATAAAATAATCCCTTATAAACCGGTGATATTAGAATTCATCACAACCCCAGATAACGAACACTAACTAGGGCTAGTAAAAACTTAAATAAAATAAAAGACATAAAGTAAATACTGAAAATTAAATACTGAAAAGTAAATTGCTGAAAAGAAAAAAAAGTAAAAGTACAATAAAAGAAAATGCTGGGGTTAGAGGATTAACTTTTATTACTACTATTTTAGATATCTCCCTTAATATAATATATTAACTTTAATTACCAACCAGCCATAAAGGCGGTATTCTGATTAAGTCAATTAATAATTAATTACCAACCGACCAACCAGGCGGTATCCATACTTAGTCAGGTTATAACCAATTTATAATTAATTACCAATCGGCCAATATAGCGGTATCCTTATTAAGTCAGGTTTTAAATAGTTTATATATTATAATTAAGGGAGATTAATCTAAATAGCAATAATAAAAGCTTTACCTTTTACCTCAGCAAGGGGGAGTTACCTCATCATTGCTTGAAAAGTAAAAACTGAAAAAGTAAAGAAAGGAAAGTACTGTGCGTAAAAGTAAATTGCGGAAAGTAAAACTGAAAAGTAAAGAAAAGAAAGTGCGAAAGCGGAAATTAATTACTGAAAGCTGTAAATAAACAAACAAGATACAATCTTCTTAGTATTCTTAAGGAATTCCTTAGAAGAAAGTATATATTTTACAAATGAAATGGCTTGGTATTTATAGGCAAAATTTTGCCTCCATCAAATCATCCTTCAAATTCTCCACCAAATCCATTATTAATTTCTCCACTAATTACTCCACCAAATCCATAATTGCTCCACTAATTACTTATCTTGTTTGGTGATGATTGATAATTTTTATTAATTATTTATTAATTTATATTTTGCTTTGAAAATGATTGATAATGACTTTAATAATTACACACCACACACTTCTGGATGGTTCATCAATTTCGGTTATGAAATCATCAGAATTCGAAAATATTTTCTCTTTCAAAGTTGTAGATCTTTGAGTCTTCTTTAATATGGCACTTGAATCAGCTCAATCCGATATCGGAGTAAAAAGTTATGCCCAAAATATGACAGATGTGCAAAATTGGAATTTCCAAAACTGCACTTCGTCAAAACGCCCTTTCAAGTTTCCAATCTCCAAAATTAAAATATCAAGTCCAATAATTGCCCTTAATTGACCCACATTCGTTCTAAATGATTTCATTGAGTCCCGATATTATTTTATCTGCAAAATAAAATAAAACATATCAAAATGTTCATCAAACCCGAGAAACTAAACAAAATATTAAGTTAAAGGGGCGGTAAATATTGATATATTTTCCGCTCATCAGTGTGGAGTACTGCCCACCGGTATGGTGGGTGCCGTAGGCACTCCAACGCTCAAGTCAGTAGTGAAGACGAGTGGTAAATAATATAAGAAGAAGGTTGGAAGTTACCTTGTTTTCTGTTGACTGCCGTGAGGGCGGTGGCCGGTGTTTAAAGAGTAGACAGCTTTGGGGGATCAAGTTTGAGAGCTATGACTTGCCCCCATTCTCTCTTGGATTACCTCCTCTATTTATATGCACTTAAGAAGTGTGCATATTTAATACATTAATTGTCTACCCGTTGGATGCTAGGAATGGTGGATCCATGAATGGGGGGAGTTATGAGTTTGAGCGTTTCGTGGGTTGGCAACTGATGAGTTAGGAGGCCATTTTAGTCAGATATTTTCTTGGCCATGGGCTTGTGAAATAACTTGGACCAATATGGGCCTACAAATGGGCTTTTGGGTTCTTTAGACTGAATGGTGATGAGTGTCGGACCTCCCTTTGTGTGTGGGCCTGATAAGGTGATTGGGGCCTAAGTCTATTCTTGGTATTGTTTGGGGAGTTTGGGGTACATGTGGTATAGGGCCCGAAGTGAATAGTCAAAAATACCATTGGCCCAAATTTGGCCCGTACATAACCAGATTGAACTTAGAGCTTGAACATGTGGATGTTAAGATAATATTTATTTATGGTGACCTAAATGAAGAAATCTATATGTAGCAACTAGAATGTTTCAAGGTTTCAGGAAAACAGAACCTTGTTTGCAAGCTCAAGAAGAGCTTATACGGCATCAAGTAAGCACCAGAGCAGTGGTACAAGAAGTTTGACTTGTTCGTGGTGAGTCAAGGCTACAAAATAACTACAGCGGACCAATGTGTTTACATTCAAAAATTTCTGGATGACAATTTCGTTGACGACATGTTGATTGTTGGACAAGATGCAACGAAGATCAGCCAGCTGAAGAATGAACTCTCTAAATCTTTTGACATAAAAGACTTATGACCAGCTCTATAGATTTTGAGAATGCAAATAGTTCAGAACAAAAGGTTGTGGCTTTTATATGAGAGTTATATGGAATGGATAATCATGAGGTCCGATATGCAAAATGTCAAACCTGTCAACATTCCTCTAAGAAAGAGATAGAGGAGATGTCATCAATACCATATTCTTCAACAATTAGAAGCCTAATGTATGTTATAGTATGGACCAGGCCATATATTGCTCACGCAGTGGGTGTAGTGAGTCATTTTGTCTCTAACCCAGGAAAACAATACTGTGAGGCAATCAAATAGATTCTCATGTACCTCAAGGGTACATCGAATTTATGTATGTACTACGGGGAAGCTTATCCAATCTTGAAATGCTATACAGACTCAGATTTGGTAAGAGATCTTGATGGTTGAAAATCTACATCAGGTTTTTTTTACATTTTTACAGGGGGAGCTATGACATGGTAGTCAATATTGCAGAGGTGTATTGCCTTATCCACAACAGAAGTTGAGTATATTGCAGCAGCGTAAGCAGGAAATTAAATGTTATGGTTAAATCATTTTCTCCAAAAATTAGGGATCAAGCAGACATAATACAAGATCATTGTGACAGTCAGAGTGCTCTAGACTTGAGCAAAAATCCAATGTATCATTCCCAGACGAAGCACATCGATATACGTTATCATTGGATATGCGAGGTGATGGATCAACAATTGTTGCAAAAAGCAAATGCATTATTGCCATCCACCAAAAAAACTTTCGATGGATGGCAATATATATATACATATCTTAATTATATATATATATATATATTATATATATATATATATATATATATATATATATAATCTCAGTGGGACCTTCTAAATATATATTATATATATTATAATAATACTAATGCAATTCATGTGTAGCTAAATACAACATAAGCTTATTTTGTTGTCAATCTAAACACGGTGAATATTTTCCAAGTCCGATTTGTATCTAGTTATCATGCTCTTTTTGGTTTTCTGGGTCCTGAAATTCAGTTCTCATATTCATTTTTCTTGTTGAGCTTCTGAAGAAGTATTTTACCTACACAATAAATTAAAAAACACAATAAAAATATATAAACACATAAATTTATTATTATTTTATAAATATGCTAAATTAAGGGAACTAATAAAACTAGAAGTTTACAATGATTACTTTTTATTTTAATAAATGCGTACTTTTTAGTATTAATCACATCCTCTAACTAGCTTATTATTAGTCTCTAGTAATTTGAGCGAAAAATTTTAAAAAAACAAATTATTATCCAAATTAATAATTATTTTCTTTCCTTCTAAATGATCAAATAAGTAAATTTTATTGTACTTTTTACCTTTCTTTCATACACACATAAAACAATGTATCAATCAATTCATTATGCTTATAATATTCACAGGTTTTGTTGGAAAGTGAGTAATATTTTTATCCTAAAATTATATTAGAGTTCACACCTTTTGCCAATGAAAATTTATTTCTGAATACAAAATTTTTTTTTCTTTTTTTTTCTTTTTTCAAAATAATAATACATCTTCAATTTTTGTAACGAGCTTTGAGCCAGTGACTCCCAAACCAGTTGGCTTTAGGGCACTAGGTGTTAAGACACCCTACAGACTTAATTGCTCAAATTTCATATGTTAAAAAGAAGAAGTGTCTGATTTTCTTAAGCTTTCTCTTTAACCCATGTAATGAATTTTGGGCCAGTGACTCACAGACTAGTTGGCCTTAGGACACTAAGTGTTTAAAAACACCCCTACGAACTTAATTGCTCGAGTTAGAGAGACTACAAAATCGAACTTATTCACATAATTTTTATTTACAAACTCAAGTTCCACCGTTTTACGCGAACAATCACTGCTTGTTGAGGCAAAATGTCTAGTTACTGAGTAAAAACATCATTTATTATTATTATGATTATTTTAATAAAAATACAAATTTCACTGCCTTTAAGTGCTACCTCCAATAAACTAAAAAACTAAATATTACAAAATTTGACTTACAACCTATGATCATATATTATCGTGTATGTTGATAATACATGTCAAATGAGCTTATGAAGATCAAATTTAATCAATATTATGAAGAATTCACAAATGTAAATGATTTAAAAGGAAAAAAATAAAAATAACTTGTTATAAATTACATTAAAAACAAAAATAATTTTTTTTTCCACACAAAACAAAAATAATTTTTTTAATAAAAATAAAAGCATTCTAGTCAACTATCTCCTCCCTCCAACAAAATAGAGACATGTTCCCCAATGTCTAAATAAGAAGAAGTACAATTTAGAAGACATTATATGATTCGTGTGGTATTGTCAATTGAATCTACAATTCTACTACTAAAAAGAAATATTATAACTTTAAAAAAATCAAAATAATAAATTGAAATGTAGTTGTGGTTGTGGCTGTGGCTCACATCTACGTCTAATAACGGCTTGAACGCCCTCAATGGTTCGAGGATATGTTTCTCATCTAATTTTCTTATAAATCGACAAACAGTGTTTTTTAAAGTCAGATTCCTCATACTATAATTTAGCAAAGTGATGAGTTTTTAAAACATAAAACAACAAAAAATATAAAAGATTTTTTTTTAAAAAAAACACACAAAACAACACAAAAGTGAAAAAAATATGATAATTTTAAAGTATAAATCTAGCTATTAAATTTTATTCCCCGACAACAGCGTCAAAAACTTGAAACACTCAAAAGTAGTTATTTACTTCCAAGTATAAGAGTGTCCAAGTAATAAAATAACCCGATAAGTCAAGGGTAAGGGTGGCAATGGGTCGGGCCGGGCCCAGACGTCTGTCGGGTCGGGCCGGGCCGGGCTCGAGCCTGGCTTTATCCGGCCCGATTTTTATTAATAAAAAAATTAAAATTTTTTAATTTATTATATATATATTTATATATAAAATTTATTATATAAATATAAATAAAAAATATATCGCGGGCCCGACCCGGGCTTTTCTACCCTCGGACAAGGCCAGACCAGGCCTATACTTTTTTGCCACCCTTAATCCGAGGTCGATCCACAGGGAATAAATTTAATAGGATAAAATAATAATTCAATTAATAAAATAAAAATAATAAATTATTAGGGTAGTGGATCAACTCTTGATATTTCAAATATAAAATAATTTTTACTTTTTATAAAATATAAATTATAATTATTACTTAAGCAATTTATTTCATAATTATCGGGTATTAATTATGCAACACATGTCATTTGTCCTGTCGATAATTAGTCCTGCCAATATATTAATATGTCGAAACATATAAAACTAGCCATAAAGGCAGTGATATTATTTGTTTATAACAATTCCAATTAGGTACTCTTATGCAAAATATATTAAACAAGTCATATATGCAGTAATAAAATTTATCAAATTAATAATACAGATCTTTGATAGTCCACTCTCTCTCATTTATGGGATTCAAGTATTATATGTGTCAATCGAGGACTGTCTTTGTTGGAGTTTTGGGCGGTAATTCGGGTAATTTCCAAAATCCTTACCTAATTTCCAAAATTAACAAGCTTTTTCTTCTTTCTTTTCTTTTCTCCTCTTTCTCTCTTTTTGTATTTGATTTTTAGGGTTCAAGAATGAAGAAACAAAAAAGAAAATAAGCTTATATAATTTCCCTAGAATTACCGATTTTGGGATAAAAAGTATAAGCCACAAATTTTCAATTTATTTTAATAATTGGAAATTGATTTAATTAATTTTTCTGGTAATAAAACATCCAACAATTTGATGTTTATCCAAAAATATCCAATTAAATCATTGCAAGTGAGACCAATCATAATTGGTCATTTAATCCAATTAAAACATGTCATTTATCTTATCTAAATAAGTAAATAAGATATTAAATATTTAATTAATTTAATTATTCAACATTTAAATAAATAATTAATTAAATGTAAATATCTCAAAATATATGTATTATATTTATATTAAATAATCAAAATACATATATTAATTATAAATGTCAAATATCACAATTCAAAATTTAATAAATGGCCAAAAGATCTCAAAGCATGTATCTTCGTTTAACCGTTAAACGACTTATAAATAATCAGTATTATTTATAAAAGTTATCCTAGTGCCCAACGAGTATATCTCATTAGTGAGACTCTCTAGGTTTAGGCATATCCGTCACGAAATCCAATTTCGTGTCTATAATCTACCCACCCATAAATTATGACGAACACGAATAAAATCTCTGAACCATACAAGTCGAGGTCACTGCATATGTATAATTCTTCCGTCACAGGTATGCAGATTATCCTAGAGATATAGAAACGTCAAATCTCTTTAGGTATAATCATGTCGATGATTCTATTATTAATCTCTTAATAACACTTAAAACTGATTTGTACAGTATACCACGGGCCCATGGATTTAACAGATTGCTAATTCCGTAATGGATACCTATGCTCTGTACACACAACTGACGGATCATATCTTGATACGCATAGGATATCATGAGGATCAGTCCACACCCAACGAACAGATGGATGTCTGATCTAAATAGATCGGTGACGTGACGGCCATTAAAGTGTGGAGGATACCTCATATATCCACAATGGTACCTCAAGTCGGAGGATCACTATGCACACTCAATCTGAAAAGATTCTTATTGACGTTGGTGTATCTAGGGGTGTTCATAGGGTTGGGTCAACCTGTGACCCAACCCGCGCGGGTTTATAAAAAAATTTGCAAAAATTTGACCCGACCCAAAATTTTCGGGTTGCGCAACGGGTTTGATCTCCTTGACCCGACCCTATATAAATTTATTATTTTTCTAAAATTTTTATTATTTTTCTAAAATATTTATTATTATTTTTAAAGTTTTTATAATTATTTCATTTTTTTATTATTTTTTTGTATTAAAACTTTATTAATATGATATTTTTGGGACATAAAATAACTAATATTTATATTTTAAAATAATTAATTCATTTCAAAAAAATTATTTTTTTTTTTAAAATTACCCGACGACCCGACCCGACCCGAATCCGATCGGGTGCCACTTCTCCGTGACCCGACCCGCGACCTGATTTTTCCTTGACCCAACCCGATCGGGTCTAACAAATTTTCAAAAACCCGACCCGTGAACACCCATAGGTGTACCATCTATTAAGAACCTCATGTGAGTCGTTTAGTGTTTATCCGATATAAACACCTACGTGTGTATACGAGTCTCCCGAGACTCATGGTTCATTGAGAAACCATTAGAATCCAACATTCCAATATACGACACGTACTAGTCTCAACGGATTTATTTACTAACCAAGTAATTGTAAATCTTGACCAGAAACAGTTAAAAAATGATACTGTTATAATACCGCTCAATGTCAGTTGCGACGCTTTTGCAACTGTATCATAACCAATCACTCTATGGTCATTTACGTCTTTACCATATAAATAAAAGGATTTATATTACGGAAATTGTCTATTTTATTCATTAATAAAATATATACATAAAGTATTTACATGGAAATACATAAGAAATTAGCACTCAGAGCACCAACCCTAACAGTCTACAACTAGTCAAGAGTCCTCAATAAACTAGAAATAGTATGAATTTTATATGAGAAATTATCACAATTTATAAATATAATATAAATAAAAATCATATATATTTCATACCAAAAACTTCACCATTTACCCTAACATGATACAAATTAGCAAAACAAGATATAAATGAAATTGACTTTGATTATCAGCGCATCATCATGAGAGTAACCCACTCATTGAACATCCTCCTCTGAAAATATTATTAGCACTAGTCTGAACTTCTGAATCCTCGGGGCTCTCTCAATGGTCATCACCTCGGGATTATTGATTCAGCAATAGTTCTCTTTTTCCTGATTTGAGTCTCTTGTCAATGTTCTTCCCCCAGCAATGGTAAACATGAGTTTTTGCTCTATGTGTTGCCTTATGCTCATAGCTTCATGATCAATGCACTCTTTGAGATAGTAGTTCCTCACCAAGTCCCCAACTTGCTCCTACAGGTCTTTGTAACTTTTGCCCTTACAGTGATGTGAGTAATAAACCATGTGTCTCTTTTTTCAATCGGGCTCAGTTAACAGCCTTTTATTTTTTTATCTCTCGTACTATCTTAGATAATGGCCTATTGATGGTTGTGTATGTCGTGCCCTCCGCTACATTTGTAACCTTGATTGGAGGCCTTCGCTCTAAAGCTGGGTTCCTTGGGACCATAGGCTTGAACTTCTATCGCCTCGAACCTGGTCATCTCTATCCACCGCTACTATCACGATGATTGTCCTGTCCCAGTCCTTTTTTTTCCCGAGCAACGCCTCATTGAGCTATCGTTTGCTCTTCTTCAAGTAACAAAAACCTTCTAGTATGTTTAAAGGTTGTTGCATAATCTAGCACCTTTGGATTCTAAGGTGGGACCATAATCTCTTAACCTTTAGTGCTCCCTTAAAACTCTTCAATGCTTATGGGGTCTTATGCCACCACACCTCCAACACCAAACTGTGGTATCTATCTAAAAAATTCTTCAGCGGTCGTTATCCCATTGCTTCATCATTCTTAACGACTCAATCGTCTTCCTTGGTGTGCATACTCCTTTGAAAAAGGCGCACTAAAGACTTCCTCAACTGTGAAAAAACTGCTAATACTCCTAGAGATTAAGTTCATGAACCATAAACTAACCAATCCTCCCAAAATTAGTGGGAATATCTTACAATCGCCTCTCTGATCATACTTTGGATTTCCATGAGCAATAAAAATCTCTTTCCATGACATTTAGGGTTTATATTACCCTTGTAAGTATTCATTGTGGGCATGAAGAACTTTATTGGAAACTCCATTTCCAACACTTCCTTTGTGAAAAAAAGAATATGTCTACAAATATTGATAATCTCTAGCACCTCCTCGCGTGTCTATCTCTTATCTCTTCATCTCCCATTGGAACCAATCCTTTAAATGACCTTCGATGTCCTCATGTCCTTGCTGGAAGCTTCATCATAATCCCCTCTTCGAGTATGATATCTTCCCTACGCGAAGCTCCATACCCTTACTCCCGATAACGTCCTAAGTCAATCTCCCCAAACAGAGGTTGTTGCTGGATGATTCTGGGGTTCGCCTATCATCACGGCAAGGCTCCTCTACTGGCTCGACACTGGCCACAACCATCAATCTGACCTTGTATGGGTTTCTTTTCCCAGTATCTCATTCCATTTCCTCACCAACTACTCTCTTTCTACTAGCAATATCTTCTCTTATTCGACTAGGCCCCGCAGAAGCTTGTTCCCCTAACCCTCTTTTCCAACTTCTCGATTTTCTCCATCATAGCCTTCAGGAAGGTTTTTGTCACCTTTATTCTACCTTGGCCTTTTTCCCTCTCCACTCGTAAGTTTTCCTTCATCTTCTCCATCCACTCCGCCGGTGAGCCCTTCGTGGCCCCATGATTCCATCTTCTGCTATCGCCTTAGTGTGTTTTACTGCTTTTAGTTCGAATCCCCACAGACGACACAACTGTTGACGATAATTTTATAGTTCGAAAGGTAAAATAGAGATTTCATCCTTTGAAATAAACCTCAATCGAACAATGTTAGTTAGTATGAAACCACACAAAATTTAACAAGTAGACGGGATAACACATAGATTTTACGTGGTTCGGCGGAGGGTGACTCCTACCTACATCCACGAGAGAAAATGAGATATTTTATTATACATTGGGGTCAATACAACCCGAGCTATAAATAAGGGGATCACAAATAGTGATAAAACACCTCGAGTCTTAACAAGCTTGGTACAACTCTTGCAAGTGGTCGAGTGGATGACTAGCTTTCTCTCTATCTCTAGTTCTTAAGCTCTTGATTTCTACAAGTGTGGTGAAATATAAAATTTGTTAACCCTTGAAACAGTAACTTGAACACTTTTATATAAACTCTCAAAAGTACTATTCTATCAACTCTAATGTCAGCCAACGTCACTAGGTCATCATTTCAAATACTATCTTCCTCAACCACCGTCCATCTAGCCAATCAAATTAGCTCAATCCTCTACCACTGCATCGGCCTATGTATCGCTGGTATAAGGACTACTTCCAATGAGAATTGTTGTTTTCCCTCCGTCATCATTAGCCTTCTGGAAGCACATCTTCTCAATTAAGGCATACATCAAATAGCTCCAATACTAGTCGACCTTTGATTATATCATCGTTCAACTGGTCAGGATACCGAGACAAATGATAGTTACCTAAACCATGCCTTTCAACTCTTCAAACGAGTCAGGTTTATACTTAAGGACTTCATCGGGTCAGATACTACAAATTCCCTGACAACCCTAAACTCCTATTTCATGTGATCGGGTCGGTATCACTACTTGCTTCATCTTCAACATGTTCTACCCTTGTGAGAACTTATATGTACCATATGATCGTGTTTTCCTGCAAAACCTCATCTATTGTTGGACCCAAAGCCATTGCCATCTACTTTCAGACAAGCATAATTTCTTTTCTACTCTTCTTTGATATCTGGACGTTTCGCGAGTAATAGCTTCAAAAAAACAACCATCAACACATCTGTTTGAGCGGGAGATTGAAACTAAAGAATTCTGGGGACGTTTGACATTATTATGGTTAAAATAGACCTCAGGCAAATTGATAACAGACTTATAGAGGTCGGTTTGGGTCCTTTATTGGCCATTTGGGCTGTACCCCGGCGCAAATCATTTATTTTAAGCCCAAACGTAAATTATGTTATTATCATTTTACTAAGGAAATAACAGATGCTTCCAACTTCGAAGAAATATCGAGATTCTTTATTGGGGTGGCGAAACTAATCGAGTCGAACTGAATCAAAAATATTGATTCGATTCGATATTTTGATTTATGTTCGATTTATATTTGTATTAAATCAATTGATTTGATTCGGTTCAGTTTAAATCGTGAACCGGATTCGTGAACCGATTGGTTTGTAAAATCAAACCAACTGAATTGATCGATTTGAAGTCAATTCTTCTAAAAAAAGAGTTGATTTTATTTTGAACCGAACCGAATCAAAATCGAACTCAAATATTAAAAATGAACCAAACCAAATCGGTTTGGTTCTTAAATTCTTGAACCGATCGTTTTCGATTCGGTTCGAAATCGAACCAAATCACCTTTGCCCACCCCTAATTCTTTGAGTAACGCTGGACTTAAAAATTTAAGTATTTAGTTGTTAAGTAGATATTTTATTATAAATTATAAAACTATATTAATAAATAAAATTTTAAAATTTGTGTTATGATATGAATGAAAGAATGTTATAAAATGAAATAAAAATATTTCTAAATTTTGAGTTTTTACTAATAAAATTAAAATAATTTTATTTTATTTTCTGAAAACTCTATTTAAAATGTAATCAAACACTATCATAATTTTAAAAATATACTTTGATATTGAAAAATTCTTTCACAACTGAATCATCCTATTTTATTATTGGAATCAATGAATAGAAAAAAAAAAAACAAACTTACATACGAGAAATGATACAATATATTTGCTATGAGTTGCGTAGGTATGTACATTTGTCTAATTAAACAATGACATATATATATATGCTTTTTGTACATGAAAGAGAATGCGTGCACCAAAGATCTTCATTACTGTGGAGTCTTGAGAAGCAGTAAATGATCGAAGCTGTTCATGGCATTTCTGGACTTTAGTTTAAAATTGGAGACCATACGTTCATACCAAGGTCGTGTTGCAGAAACAAAATCAATGGCTTGACGCAGCAGCATGCAGAGAAATAAAACAAACCCCAGTTCAAGATTGGCCTCAAGTGTTTGAAAATACGAAGAAAAAAATGTTGAAACAAGATTGTACAAATCAATGGCGACGACGGAGAAGACAGAGAGAGAAAATGACAGTAGCATGCAGATCAAGACGAGCAAGACGACCGCGAGAAGAACGCAGGCTATGAGAGAGCCGTGAAGAAACGCCAGAATTATTAAGTCTATGTTGGCTGCCGGACGCGCCATTTCTGAATGGGAAATGAAAATATGAAAATGAAATTGAGAGGAAACTTGCTGCATGCTTTGGAGGTGAAGAAGAGAAGAAAGAGAGGAGAATAAGTGACATGCACTCATTCGATGCATAGAATTACCTTAATACCCCTTTGAGTTCATTACAATTTTAGATAGTAGTTAGTTTTTGTTTTAAATTAGATTAATAAATTGATTGATATTTATTTATTATGATTTTAGTATTTTGGATATCAGATATTCAATATATAGTTAAAAATAAAATAAAAAAATAATATTAATAATAAAAGATATATTTTTTAGATAAGGTAATAGTGAGACGAGCTATTTATCAGTACAATAAGTGTGATAATTCAATCTCATCTCATATGTTGTCTTGTCCCGTGTCATCCCATCCCACTTGAAATTTCAAGATATTTTCTTATCCCATCCGATCCTGTTTCAAATTGGGACATAATATATCCCAAATCTGATTGGAATACACCTAAAATATTTGGATGAACTTTTTTGACTTGCATTTGTGATACATAACATTTTATATATTATATCAAAACAATTACATAAAATAATAAAATCTTATTTTATTTTGTAAAATATACTGTAGATAAATTCTCTTAATCTTGGGTTTAATTTAATTCTCTGCATAAAATGAAGTAATTATTTAAAACCAATGAAAAATCTTCAAAAGCAAAATTATTCATATCAATTGAAGAGAAGAAAATATACCTCATTCTATGCATAAATAAATAAGTAATTTAAATGGGTCATTATTTAAAGCCAATGAACAACCAAAAGGAAAAATCAAACTATAGGCAATATAAAACAATAAGCTGACATCTAACCGTAAGTGACATTTATTAAAACTCAAGGGGAGGCCTTTAATAAAATCCCAAAACTGTCAATAATTTTTTTTTTTTCCAAAATCCATAAGCAATTAAGCATGAAGCCGGCTTCGATGATGTCAACTCAGTTCACTTTCAAGTTGTTATTACAAAACTAAACACCTCGTCTCCACAGATCTGTCTCTCGAGTCTCGTCATCACTGAAGACGCAGAGAGAGAGAGAGGGAGGTTAGCAATTGCCATTAACATGGCGATTAGGGTTTTAATTTTAGCTCTATTATTTTTATCATCTTTCTCAGTTCCTAGCTTATCGCTTTACGAAGATCAAGTCGGCCTCATGGATTGGTAAGCTCTCAATTAACGATCTCCAATTACGTGTTTAATACTTTAATTTGTTCAACGATCGCATAAAACCATGAAACGCCGGCGTTTTGAAATTTAGGCATCAGCAGTACATAGGAAAAGTGAAGCACGCAGTTTTTCACACACAAAAGACTGGGAGAAAGCGTGTGGTGGTGTCCACTGAGGAGAACGTTATCGCGTCGCTCGATCTTCGCCGTGGCGAAATTTGTTAGTTTGTTTTCCTTGACTGTAATTGTGTTAATATTGTTTGAATCTCTTCGTTAAAACGAAACTTGCCATATATGGGAGTTGAAATTGAGATTATTGAATTTATAACAATGGTGAAATTGGATTGGCTGATGCTGTGCAGTTTGGAGACACGTTCTTGGGCCCAACGATGTTGTTGATGGAGTTGATATCGCTTTGGGTAAATGTAAGTAATGGCATGTAGAATGATTGTTTTTATTGTGTGTGTAAAGTAATTTCTGCTTTGCAATTCTTGTTTTAGCCTTGTTAATTTCGAAGTAGCTTGAGTATTGTGTTGATGGTTGGTTATTTATCATTTATCTTTCTACAACATTACCCGGCAACATCAGCATATCCATAATTATTTTTGTTTATTTGCATGAAAATAATGCTCAGCTTGGCATCGTGTTCATTTATTTGGCTACTTATGACAAACTTAATCATACAATTGGCCTTTTATTTTTATTTGGTCGTAATTTATGATAGGGTTACTTTTTCTTGAATTTTCTTTAGCCTTGCGTATGTGCTTATATTATTCCCTTTTGAAATTATTTAGACGAGTGGTCGGTTAAAATCTAGAGATGACATACTTGAATGGTGCTTTCAATTCTTTCAGATGTTATCACACTTTCATCGGATGGAAGTACTGTAAGAGCTTGGAATCTTCCTGATGGGCAGATGGTTTGGGAATCTTGTCTACAGGGTTCAAAGCACTCAAAGCCATTGTTATTGGTGCCAGTGAGTAATAACATCAAGTGACATGTTGCATTAACTGCAACATTTTTCATTAACATCTTTAGAATTTCTTCTTAAAGGTTAATTATTCAAATATGGTTTCTGGTTTTGTCCTAATCATTTCCTTTTTCTTCTTAAAAAAGAAAGAAAGTCTATTTATATATATATATATATATCATGAAGAGCTCATTTATTGATGTGGGCTTCGCCGTTTGGTTGACCTTCCTTGTCATCTTGATTTGCTCCCCTTCTGAAATTCCCTTTCATTCTCTTAAACCTTCCTCATGGTATTTTACACAGTTCTTAAGTTTTATCGCAATTTATACCAAATTTTAGTGAGTGTGTGGTTAATCGAAGCTGCATCATGCAGACAAATTTGAAGGTTGACAAGGACAATCTGATCCTTGTTTCCAGTAAAGGGTGTCTCCATGCCGTTTCAAGCATTGATGGCGAGATTCTTTGGACCAGAGATTTTGCAGCTGAAAGGTTTGACTAATTTGGACTTCTATCTATCATAATTTTCTTTTCAAGTCAAACTTTCTTAACATTGGAGTGTCATTGATATATTGTGGTCTCTTTGTTTGCAGTGTGGAGGTTCAGCAGGTAATTCAGCTTGATGAAAGTGATCAATTATGTGTGGTAGGATTTGCTGGTTCATCTCAGTTTCATGCATATCAAATCAATGCTATGAATGGGGAGTTGCTGAAGCATGAAACTGCTTCCTTTTCCGGTGGTTTTGTTGGAGAAGTTGCATTAGTTTCAACTGGCACAGTTGTGACTCTGGATGCCACTCGGTCAATTTTGGTAACAGTAAGCTTTAAGAATGGGAAAATTACCTTTCAAGAAACGTACATATCAAACCTTCTTGAGGATTCTTCTGGGATGGCGGTAATATTACCTTCAACACTGAGAGGGATGTTTACTTTAAAGATCAATGCCTATAAGCTATTTATACGAGTGACCAGTGAAGACAAGTTGGAGATAGTGGATAAAGTTGATCGTGCAACAGTTGTTAGTGATGCTCTCACAATCTCTAAGGGCAATGAAGCATTTGCAGTGGTTCAACATGGAGGCAGTAAGATTGACCTTACAGTGAAGCTTGGTAATGACTGGAAGAATAATTTGGTTCAAGAAAGCATTGAAATGGACCACCAAAGAGGGCTTGTCCATAAGGTCTTCATAAACAATTACATCAGAACAGATGGGTCCCATGGATTTAGGGCTTTGATCGTCATGGAAGATCATTCACTTTTGCTGCTGGCAACAAGGTAAGATTGTTTGGAATAGGGAAGATGGTCTTGCCTCAATAATAGATGTGACAACATCAGAGCTCCCTGTGGAGAAAGAAGGTGTATCAGTAGCAAAAGTGGAGCATAGCCTCTTGAATGGCTTAAGGTATGAGTTTCTGGAAATGCTACAAATTAAGATTGTGTTGCTAAAGAAAGCAGTCGAGCATCAATTAAATTACTCTTAACTAAAAGATAGATTAATAATTTTCATATTTGACCTCTAATTTAATTTGCCAATTGAAATATCAAGGACACCTTTTTGTTGGCATTACATTATTTATTGGAGTATGGACCACACAAAATCCTTGGTCTGTTATTAAACTACAAAATATGTCCTCTTAGTAAAGCATGATGCTGGTTAGAAAAAGAGTGGCATTGCATTATCATTTATCTTTCCATTAATCCATTTACTGCTGTGAATATTTTTCCCAGTGAACACGCATGTCTTTGACTTATTCCCGTCCTGCAATCAGACTTTGATATTGTGCTCTGTTGTTGGCAGGGGCATATACTGAAGCTCAAGGGGACCTTAATGCTTGCAAGCCCTGAGGACGTGGCAGCTATACAAGCTATTAGGTTAAAAAGTTCTGAGAAGAGCAAAATGACCCGAGACCATAATGGTTTTAGGAAGCTGCTTGTAGTGCTCACTAAAGCAAGGAAAGTTTTTGCCTTGCACAGTGGAGATGGACGGGTTGTCTGGTCTCTCTTGCTGCGTAAGTCAGAAGCATGCGATTCTCCAACTGAGCTGAATCTGTATCAGTGGCAGATCCCTCATCATCATGCAATGGATGCGAATCCTTCTGTTCTTGTTGTTGGCCGCTGCGGAGTTAGCTCAAAAGCACCAGGTGTACTTCTTTTGTTGATACTTACACTGGAAAGGAGCTCAATTCGTTGGATCTTGTTCATTCGGTAGTACAAGTTACACCACTGCCATTCACAGATTCAACTGAACAGCGTCTACACCTACTAGTGGATCATGACCAGCGGGCTCATTTATACCCCAAAACTGCCGAAGCGCTAAGTATTTTCCAGCAAGAGTTCTCAACATATACTTGTACTCTGTTGAGGCTGATAATGGCATTATCAAAGGTCATGCAATAAAGGGTAAATGCACTGGTGAGGCTGCAGATGATTTCTGCTTTGAAACCAGGGTTTTATGGTCAATTGTATTTCCTATGGTGTCAGAAAAGATCATTGCAACTGTTACAAGAAAGCAGAATGAGGTATTTTGTCTAAAACCTTTTATATGTTTTAAGGGTTTGTTGTCAAATATGCAAACACTAATGTCAATTTTCCTTCCTTTTTGATTCATGTTCTCAGGTGGTACATACTCAAGCAAAGGTTACATCAGAGCAGGATGTGATGTATAAATATATATCTAAAAATTTGCTTTTCGTAGCAACTGCTGCTCCAGAAGCGACTGATTATATAGGATCTGCTGATCCAGATGAGGCATCACTGGTTGCATATCTTATTGATACTATAACTGGCCGTATATTGCACCGTATGACTCATCACGGGGCACAGGGTCCTGTCCATGCTGTGAGTTGGCTGCCTATTTTCTGATTTAGGTGTTCATATGAATAAAATTTATTGGCTTATGTGTTTTCTTTTTGTAGGTTTTGAGTGAAAACTGGGTTGTGTATCACTACTTCAATCTTAGAGCCCACAGATATGAGATGTCAGTCATTGAGATTTATGACCAGTCGAGGGCGGTATGCTATGAACTTTAATCTTATATTTTTTTTGCACCTTTGGTATATGCATGCATTCATCTTTTGCTAAATGAATATTATCACAGGAAAACAAGGATGTTTTGAAGCTTGTTCTTGGGATACATAATCTTACTGCACCTGTTTCATCGTATTCACGACCAGAGGTTGTTACCAAGTCTCAGTCTTACTTTTTCACTCATTCAGTGAAAGCAGTTGCAGTGACATCCACTGCAAAGGGTATAACCTCAAAGCAGCTTCTCATTGGTACGGTTGGTGACCAGGTTAGTTAGTTAAGTTTGAGCAAAACCAGATTCCCTCTGTGTTTTTGTTTTGTTAGAATTAGACTTTTTTTGCTGTTGAGTTTTTGTTTCATTCTGCAAAGATTGATATATTTTAAAAGACAGTCCATTTTTCATACGAACTGAACAGTTGTTTATCTGATAGGTTTTGGCACTTGATAAGCGTTTCCTGGATCCCCGCCGATCAATTAATCCTTCACAAGCTGAAAGAGAAGAAGGAATCATACCCCTTACAGATTCGTTGCCAATTATTCCTCAGGTCTGTTGCTATATATTTCCATATCATTCACCACCTTACTTTTTGAAGATTATTGATTCAGGTTTTCTCTCTCTCCCTGACGCAGTCATGTCAGTTTACTACTGCTTCTTTAGTGAGCTGTGGTATACTATGTGTACTAATAGTAAAACCTAGTGATGCATTTGCAAGTTCTCATGCACTAGTATCTTGCATTTGGTTGTGGGATGGGTTGGGACCTTATGATGGCTGTGTTACTTTGGGGTGGTCGTCTTGCTTGTTACAATTGATAGGAAAACACCAACTTGGTTAGTGATTATTCTTCGTAGAGTCTTGGTGCATCAACACCCATCCAGTGGAATCATATCATGTGTAAAAAATGTACTCATGTCAAGTGGGTGTGTGTACCCCAATTGCATGGAAGATTTTTCATACTTGATTTCAGAGAAGAACAATACATTATTAATTTGCTTATGAGCTTCAGCTTTAAACTTCCTTGAATTTCTTGGCTGAAAATAATTGAATTAGAATTACTAAAAAAACTAGTCATATGTTTTTGGTGGCACTGATAAGAAACTACTCTGATAAACTTGTTCCGGAGAATATCCAAGCAAAAGTTGTACTTGTGTAAGGCTATAATCTGCAGGTTTGTACTTGTGTAAGGCTATAGTCTGCAGGTTTCCTTGCAGCGTACATTTTACTTTGGTAGCCTGAGGTTTGCAGGCTTCACGAAGCCAACCTGAGCTAGCTGTGAAGTCAGGTTGCGGCATGCAAGGATATAATTTTGCTTTTCAAAACATGCTTCTGTATGTGCTGATTTGGGCAACCCAAGATTGTTGTTAATCCATACTGATACATGATTGTTCCTGCAGTCCTATGTCACACATTCCCTTAAAGTGGAAGGTCTCCGAGGCATATTAACAGTGCCTGCCAGGCTGGAATCGACCACCCTCGTCTTTGCATATGGAGTGGATCTCTTCTACACCCGACTAGCACCCTCAAGGACCTACGATTCACTGACTGAGGATTTTAGTTATGCCCTACTTCTCATCACAATAGTTGCACTTGTTGCAGCTATCTTTGTGACTTGGATCTTGTCAGAGAAGAAAGAACTGCGGGACAAGTGGAGGTAGATAATTTCAATTGTAGAACATTCCTATCCCAACAGTTTTTTTTTTTTTTTTGGTTTTACGTTGCTTTTTAATTCTATTTTAGATTAGATGATTTACTCTTGACTTGCAAGTTATCTTAAACTGTAGCATTTTGACTCCAAAAACCATTTTTGTCAATGGAATATATTTAAATTTAGAGGTCTCTCTCTCTCATGGTAAATCCAAACCAAACAAAAGTATTTTCTGAGACAAACCCACACACCCAGAATCATCCTCCACCCCCCAAAGCTTTCACCTAAATGGGAGTTCCACCACAATTCATATCCAAGCTGACATCCATTACTCTCGCCAAAACCACTGCCACCTCCCATTCCCTTCACTAGCCTCCAACAACTCTTCCATTTACCTGAGCTCTACCTCAGCTCCGACTCTGACTTACTCGAACGCTCACTCATCCCCAATCTGCTGTGTCGGATCTTGCTTGCCAGTCAGAGCTAATGCGAGGGGTGGTTGGTGGTTTGAAAAACAAAGCAGGGGTAAAACCGACCACAAAAAAATTTACCATTAGTAATCGCTTTGTTTGGCGGAGTTTATACTATATACCCAATATTTGATGTTTCAATTACACATCTAAATTTGATATATTCGATATATAAAGTTTTAAAATTTAGTATATTTTTAATAATTTGTGCATGTTTAATTTTAAAGTGTAAGATAGATAATTTCCAATATAGGAATTTCTGATATCTGTTTTTGTATTTTTAATTTTAAATGAAGTGGGACTAAAGCTATTGTGCCTGGGTAACAGATTCACGTGCGATTGGGGTTGGAAAATCCAAAAGACTTAATTATTAGATTTGGGCCAATTAAAAGAAGGCTATAATGGGCTAATTTTCACCTATATTTTAACTCTGATTTTTAATTTTTTTTTTTTTCAATCTTGTTTCTTTTACATTTTTTTTCTTATCTGGTGTGTTTCTGTTTCATGCCATTTTTGTTTCTCGTGTAAACACACGACAACGTTTACTGGATAGTAATGTTCTAGCTCGGTGACATACATATAACCCGCCGTTTAGTTTAAAAATTAAAATTACAACAATGAGTGAAGTTTCATTAATTACATATCTCAATAATGTCTACCTACAATTAGTTCAAAGAATGTCTCAAGATTCAAACGATTGCATGGGATTTTCATCTCTCAATATTATTAAGTTGCTTGTGTTTCTGGAATGGGAGGAGAGATATAAAGTTAGTAGACTTGGGTGAATATAAGTTGCGTTTTTATGGAATAAAGGAGTGCATATAATAAACGAAATCCCTTGTGTTTGATCAAGTAGAAAAGTTGTTCGTCCGAAAATGACGTATGCAGCAAGGGATTATTAAAAACTTAAAGTAGCTCCTAGACGACGGGAAATTTCTCCATTGATGGGTGGGTACTTGTACTAATTAACAAAAACTCCCCACATATTTTAAAACTAGGCAACAAAAATTTCATGTTTTATTATAAAATATATATATTTATAGCTATCAAAACCCCGAGGAAGGAGGAAGGGAATGAGTAACTCGATGGGTTTTAAAGATAATTATATACTCTTAAATTTTATAAAAGTAAAAGAGATAAATATTTTAATGTTATTTTTTCAATGGGCAAATTTATCTTCACATGTAATGTTATTTTTTTTAAAAAATTATATTTGTTGACGGCTGATTTTCGTCACTGGGGCAATAAGGGAATATCGCTTCCGAGACAATCCTCCCTCAATAGTGAATTTGTTTGGTTATGGGAGACCAAAATCAAACTTAGTGGAAGGTGGAAAAACACACAGATTGACAAGAGAGTTTAACGTGGTTCGGCGGATTTGTTTCAGCCTACGTCCACGGGCACAAAACGGTGGGGGTTGTTTTTATTGCCAAGAACTTACTAGGCCGACCTGTTTTGAATAAGGTCGGAGTATGACCGAGCAGTTGAAAGAGATTACAATTGCTATTCTATTGTTACAATTTGCTAATCGGAAAAAATATAACATTGTTCTTCCCACTTGCAATGTTGCCCACGTCATGCCTGACCGATTTGACGGGTTCTTTGCCCTCGGCCTGCCCTTGCCGAAAATAAGCCTGCAGCCTGACGGTTCTGTCGCATCAACTCTGCTTTCTCCTCTGCCACACGCAACAATAATGGTGACAGCCTGGAAGGTGCCTCCAGGAAATGACACGTGTAAAGGCAAGGATCCTTCCGTTCTGATCTTCTGTTGGGCTTTAAGAGGTCGGCCAAACAACTTGCCGAGATTCCCAAAATCACTTCCGCTCTGGCCCGAGCTAACCGAACTTATCAACTTGTTCCAGGGACTAGATGGATCTGATCTGATTTCTCGACCTAATGTGGTCGGCTGCAGCTCTGATGCGGTCGCTTCTGGAAATTATACCAAATCATATAATCTGGTCGGCCAAATCCGGGAGATTGTGTCCGGACTCTCTGCCGGGTCGAGGAGTGGCTAATACTTTCTGAACACCCGACCCTTTTGGAAAAAGGGAAATTCCATTCTGCCACTGGTCGCACTGTTCAATGTATTTGTCGAAATACACCATCAACAACATTCATTTCCCAACTCCCCGATTTGGGCGGCTCATTTTCAGTATTTCAATACCTTTTTTTGTTACACTCACTTTCATCATCTTCCACCCCCATTTCATCCAATTCCATCAATCCAAATAATAAATTTTGAATATTTTAAATTACATTTCACTCCATTTCATCCCCTTCCATCAATCCAAATATAGCCGTAGTTTTAAATATCAGCGTGGGTTTGCTTAAATATTGGTGAGGGTTTTGCAATCTTTCTACATATATGCACTTTATCATGAGAGATTATTTATTTATTAAGTTAATGACCAAACAAAAGTAAAGTCGGCTTTCATATACCATAATCTTATTTGGGAAAGACATGAAAGGTTTATAATATGATGTTCCAAAATACTATTTGATAAATAAATAGTAATAGAATAAAATATAACTAAATAAGTTTTAAAGATAATTGTGCCCTTTTAGATTTAAAAAATAAAAATGATAAATATTTTAATGTTATTTTTTCAAGGGCAAATTTATCTTCTCTTGTAATGTTATTTTTTTAAAGTTACATTCATTCACAACCCCTGATTTAGGCTAATTAACTCTTTTCCAAATTTGATTACAAGCACCCCACCCAATTTGATTTAGACATTATATAATTATTAATCAAATTAATTATTTTCAATGGCTCAATACTCTTCTTTGTTACACTCTTTTCCATCTCATTCTATTCCATTCCATTTGCTTCCATCAATCCAAATAATGAATTTTGAATATTTTAAATTATAATCCGCTACATTTCATCATCATCTTCTATCAATCCAAACATAACCTTAGTTTTAAAATATTAATATGGTTCCACTTAAACATCAGTGAGGGTTTTACAATATTTCTACATATATGCACTTTATAATGAGGGATTACTTATTTTATTAAGTTAATGACCAAACAAAAGCAGAATCAGCTTTGAGGGATAAATAGTCTAAGATGTGGCCTAAGGCCCGCACTTATGAAAAAGAGTTAGGGG
>SKCR01032555.1:0-32834 GCA_019454045.1 Zanthoxylum bungeanum | reverse complement strand
CGTGCCTGATATGAACCTTGGAGCTGATTCACTATCAATTGGGAGTCTGATTTCACTTCGATTCTTCTTCCCCCAAGCTCTTTGACCAAGCTGATTCCTGCTATCAAAGCTTCATATTCTGCTTCATTGTTTGTAACTCGGAATCCACATTTGATTGCTTGTTGTAGTATATCCCCATCAGGAGTAGTGATCACTATGCCAAGGCCACACCCTTTCTTATTGCTAGAACCGTCGACTGAAAGTTTCCAAAGTGAATTTGATTGGATCGAATTGACTTCAGTACCTTCCAAGGGATTCTGAGTTGAACTGAAATCTGCTACAAAGTCAGCCAAGGCTTGAGATTTGATTGCTGTTCTGGGCTGGTAAGTGATGTCGTGTTCTCCCCATTCGACAGCCCATTTTGTTAATCTCCCAGTCAATTCTGGCTTGTGTAGTATGCTCCTCAAGGGTACTCCGAGTAGACTGTGATAGGATGCCCTTGAAAGTATGGTCGTAGCTTCCTGGCTGACATTACCAAGGCAAGAACCAATTTTTCCAAATGCAAATAACGTGACTCCGTATCAAGTAATCCTTGCTTACATAGTAGACTGGAAGTTGGTGCCATTCTCTTCTCGAATCAAAACAGCGCTCACTGCTTGGTCTGACACTCCCAAATACAAGAATAACCTTTCATTGTCGAGTGGTTTTGACAACAATGGTGGTGATGTTAAGTACTTACTGCTTCAGCTCTTTCAGAGCTTGTTCGCAGGCTGGAGTCCATTCAAAGTTTTTTGTCTTTTTAATTGCTGAAAAGAACATAAAACTTTTGTCTGTCGACTTGGAGATGAATCTATTCAACGCAGCAATTCTCTCTGCTAGCCGCATGACTTCCTTTGGGCAGGTTGGTGAAGGAATTTCAAGTATGGACCTGATTTGATCTGGATTTGCCTCAATCCCTCGTTGTGTAACGACATATCCCAAGAATTTCCCAGAAGCAACCCCAAACGCACATTTAGTTGGATTCAATTTCATCCCATACCTATTCATCACCTTGAATGCTTCTTCCAGATGTTGCAGATGCTGATCAGATTTCGATGATTTCACCAACATGTCGTCTACATACACCTCCATTGTTTTTCCAATCTGTTGTGAGAACATTTTATTGACCATTCTCTGATATGTAGCACCTGCATTTTTGAGACCAAAGGGCATTACCTTGTAACAGAATATGCCCCTATTGGTCATGAACTGTTTTCTCTTGGTCGCTTGGATGCATAAGGATTTGATTGTATCCAGAATATGCATCCATAAAACTTAGCAATTCGTGTCCAGCTGTAGCATCAACCATTTGATCAATATGAGGTAATGGGAATGAATCTTTTGGGCATGCTTTGTTCAGATCTGTGAAGTCGATACAAACTCTCCATTTTCCATTCTTCTTTCGTACCACCACCACATTGGCTAACCAGGCTGGGAATTGAACTTCTTTAATGGCACCATTTTGTAACAATTTTTGGATTTCTTCATCAATGATCTGGTTTCTCTCTGTCTGCTGGGCAAACTTCCTCTTTTCTGTCTGATTGGAGGGTAGTCTGGATCCACATGGAGTTGATGAGTAATCAAGCTGGGGTCAATCCCAGTCATGTCTTCATGCGACCAAGCGAACTGGTCATGTCGTTTTCGCAAAATTCACTTAAGTCTGCCCGTAGTCTGGGATCTAGATTTGCTCCAATTTGAGTTTTATGGTCTGCATATTTGTCATGGATTTGAACCTCATCCAATTCTTCAATATTGGAAGTGTGGGCTCCTGTGAATGAGGTTCGTTCTGTAATTGCTATGCTGAATGGACCTTTGCCTTCATTGTTGTTTGGTAGCATCCTCTGGAAGCAACTCTATCTCCCCTTATCTCCTGAATCCCCCACTTTGTAGGAAACTTTAGAGTTTGATGATAGGTGGACGATACTGCCCTCATTTCATGAATCCATGGCCTCCCAATAATTAGATTGTAGGCTGAAGGACAATCTAGGACTAGGAAGGTTGTCATTTTGTTGATTCCCCCTTCGTAGATTGGAAGGCTTATTTCTCCCAAAGTAAATTTTTGTTCACCACTGAATCCAATCAACACAGTCGTCTTTTTGTTAATTTTCTCTAATTCAGCTCCCATGTCTGTCCAAGCTGTTGTAAAGATGATGTTGGCTGAGGACCTGTATCTACCAGAACTCGTTTGATCATGAAATTTGCCACCTGTAGAGAGATTACTAAGGCGTCATGATGAGGGTTCTTGCTACCAGAGTTGATGTCGTCTGGAAACTCCATTATTAAGTTTGTAAACATTTTTTCTAAAGACGTCGTGGAATGTTGAAGGCTTGACACAATCGCTCTGGAATGTCGTTTGGCTGCTGAATATGATACTCCACTAATCTCTGATCCTCCTGAAATGAAATTCACAGTGTTATCAATTGGTGGAGGTTGAATTGGTGCTTCCCCATGTCCATCCTTCTCGTTCCTCCGAGCTAAAGTAGCTTGCCCCTTCTCCGTAAGTAAATCCCTTAAAAACCCTTTGTTTAACAACTCAAGTACTTCCAACCTCAATGCTACACATTCAGCTGTTGTATGGCCGTAGTCTCGATGGAACTCACACCATTTGTTTGTGTCTTTATTTTTGAAACTTTCTCTGTTGCATGGTGGCCACTTTACTTCATTTCCCATCTTTTTAAGTACCATACTAACTCTCCCCGGAGATATAGAAAAATTGTAGTCTGGGAGTCTGGGTTTTTCCATCGGAATTGTTTCTCGAGCTCTGTATGATGGAGGTCTTTGATCAAAACCTTTTTGGTGGGGCTGATGTTCTCTCCTTGGGTGGTTCCATTTCTCCGAATGACGCTTAGGCATCACATTTGTAAATTCTTTATGTCGTTTGGTAGAATGGGCTGTTCTTTCGTTTTGCATGTTGGAGGAAATGTCTTTTCTTTTATTCCTTTTATCTTCTTCCCACCTGATTTCAACTTGTGCTCGAGCCATAACCTGGTCCATAGTGTAGCACCGAAACTTGGTCAGCTTTTTGTAGAGTCCACTTTCACAAAGTAACCCGTTCCTGAAAGCCTCCACAGCTGTTGGTTGATGAAGGTCTGGGATTGTTATTCTTTCTTTGTTGAATCGAGCAACATAGCTTCGCAATGATTCTCCCCTCCGTTGTAGGATGGCACTAAGATCATCAGTAGTTTTTTCAAGTTTGCAAGAGCTGGCGAAATGTTCAACAAATTTGTCTGCTAATTGTTGATAAGATTTGATGGATCTGTATGGTAGGTTGATGAACCATGTAAGAGCTGGACCACCCAAAGTTTCTCCAAATCCTCTGCACATTCCAGCTTCCCATTGATGAGGAGCTAAGCCTGTTGACATCATTTTGTATTTATAATGAATGACATGGTCGTCTGGGTCAGTGGATCCATCGTATAACTTCATGTCTGGTGGGCTGAACTTCCGTGGTAGCTCAACAGATGTTATCGCCTCAATGAAAGGGGTATCTGAAATGGTTCCAGCTCTACTCTTCTTCATTGGGAGTTTCACCCCTGGTAGACTGGACATAATAGCTTCTTTAAATTCTTTCATTTCCTTTCTCATTGTGACGACAATTTGCTGGGCTTGGTTGACTGGTGAACTTGGTAAGTTCCTCTGGTTCTCACTATTTGATGGAACGTCGTCTGTTGTTTCGTCAAATGCTCCTTGAAGGTTAGCTGGAGTGATCCGGTTGTTTTGTTGTTCTGATGTATTGTGAAGCTGTGTGGGTGATGAAAGTAGTTCCAATTGTTTTTGGAGTTTATATGTGGGAACTACGAAAGGTAAAATTCTCTTCTTCCAAAGCTTTCAATCTGTCTTGTAGTATGGCCAATTGTGATGCCACTGGATCAATGTTTGTTCATTGCTTGAAGTCATGATTGACTAAGCAGTGAGTGTTTGTAGGGTGGAAAGCCTTTGTCTGCAAATTATTGCTAGTCCCAGGGCCCCACGGTGGGCGCCAAATTGTGGACTCCGGAATTCGCCAAGGGTCCCCAATCAGAATTTGTAAGTTGGGCACTAGCAATCCTGCAAAAAACAAAGTAGAGTGGACGAGAGTAGGCTACCACCGGTGTGGTGGATACCGGGTACACTCCGACGCCCAAGTCAGTGGCAGGAAATAAGTTTGTAAAATAGGAAAGCAAGGTTGAATATTACCTCTACTTCCTTTGTTTGGCCGTGAGAGCCGCGTGTAATATATGAGGGGATTAAGGATTGAGAGCATGAAGTATTAGGGTGAGAGAAATGAGACTTGAATGCTTTCTTCCTGTATTCTTTTCATATTTATAGATAAAACATGATCTGAGGTTTGGTGTATTTGGTAATGGTTTTGGAGTAAGTGAGGATTATGCTAGAGTTAGGTTAAGTGGAATGGTGCTAGAGTTAGGTTAATTGGTCATGCTTTATGATTTTAATTGTAATCAAATACATAATTCTTTGGGCTTTGTTTTGGGCCTAACATGCTGATGGGCTTAAGGTGAAAGACAGTTTTACCCTTAGACCAAATTTGGCTCTTACAGCTATCAATAGACATCATTGCTACTTCACTGTAAAGTGTGACACCTTCTTCAGAATTACTTGCAACATATCCCTGAGATTTTGTTGCAACATGAGTTTTTTCTCTACCATTCTTCAGATTCCAACAATCAGGTAGACTTTGGAGTAGAATCTCCGCACATTCAATTGTAAATATACTATAATTCAACACAGTGAGTTGGGAAAATAATGTATTCAAGTTGTTGATGTGATCCGTCATGGATGTAGACTCACTCATATAAAGAGTTTAAAGTCTCCTCTTAAAGAAGATTTTGTTATATAGTGACTTGACCTCGTACAATTTGGTAAGGGCATCCCAAATCTCTTTTGTCGTCTTCTTCTCTGCAACGCTGGATAATAGAGAATTTGCTAAGGCTAGATACAATTACCCATAGCGTTGTCATTCATATCCTTCCATTTTTCATCTGGTCTCTCACCAATTTCCACTATGCAATTGTATTTTCTTAAGATTTGCTTTTATTTTGAGTTTTCATAGGGAAAAGTTGCTCCCATTGAACTTCTTAATTTTAAACTTTTCTGTCATGTTTCTGATGACGATCAGCTTCTCACTTGAACCGTCTTTTACTATTTCATCATGAATAGTACTGTATATGTGAATAATACCGTATATTATATACGTGAATAGTATCGTATACGTGAATAATATTATATCATATATGTGAACTGGCCATTAATAAAAAGCATTAAGATTAAGACTCAATAAATAAATCTTTATATTACCCAAACTATAATCTAACTCTTATAACCAGTGATATTGAAATTCATCACAACCCTAGATAACTAACTTAGTTATGACACATGGCTAGGGCTAGTAAAAACTTAAAGTAAAAGCCATAAAGTAAAAATGCGAAATAGTAAATGCGGTAAAGTAAATACTGAAAAGTAATAACAATAAAATAAAATGCTAAGGTAAAAGGAATTACTTTTACTATTTACTATTTTAGATATCTCCCATAAAATAATATATAAACTTGTGATAATATTACCAACCAGCAATATAGGCGGTAACCTGATTAATTCAAATTAAGTCCGACCAGCCATAAAGGCGGTATGATTTGTCCATGAACCTGCCATTAGGCGGTAAGAAAATTTAATTATCAACCAGCCATATAGGCGGTATCCTGGATTAGTCAAGTTTAAACCAATTTAAATTTAATAGCCAACCGACCAATATGGCGGTATCCGTATTAAGTCAAATTTTAAATAGTAAATATATTATATTTAAAGGAGATTAATCTAAATAGTAACAGTAAAATAATTACCTTACACCTTAGCAAGGAAAAGTTACCTCATCATGGTTGAATAGTAAAACTGAAACAGTAAAAACAAGATAAATTACTATTACTATTACAGAAAGCAATTACTATTACAAAATGTAATTAATTACAAAACTTAAATTAAAAGAGATTAGAGAGAGAAACTCCCGATTTACATCAAAGAAATGAGAGAGAATGGTGCAACTGAACTGAAATCTCGAACTCAATTTATAGACAATTTTTGGTCCTGTGGGACACAGGACCTGGACGACGCATGCTGTCCCTAGGCTCGCGGCCTAGTTGGGAATACGGAGTAGCCACGATGGACTAAACCGGAGAGTAATGGAGTCGCCACCCGGTGTGAACCGGAAAATGAGATTTAAGGCCGCACTCACCCCTCGCAATGGAAGACCTCAAACCGTTGGGTTCGGAATGGTCCCTTACTTATGTCACTTGTAATGAAAGGATTTATGTAATAATTTAATCAAGCTTAAGTAACACTTATTCCTAAGAATATCATGCTTCTATATTCATGGGTACAAAATAACACTAATACATACATTTCGCATATATCTCATATCTAATAACACATGTCTAACAAAATACCTCAAAGCAACAATGAACATACAACTTCATTCAGCATATCATATTCATGAAAACACAAGCATACATAATATCCGCACAAGCATACATGTGAGCACTCTTCCAAGTGATACGTGGAGTTGTATCCCAAGTACAGACCGCATTACCGTCCATTCGGAATCGGCTACGGAATTTATGTCTGGGTTTCCATCCGATATATCACAAGAAATAATACTCCAAAGTTATCATGGCATAGGCATATGAATCGTAATGCGTTAAATCAAGACCAAGGCAAACGACGCAACCAATGGAATAAACATGCTTGAGTACTATCTCATGAACCTATTAACCAAATAACAGGCTACAGCCTAATCATGCTTGAATACAATCTCAAGAACACATAGAATGGATAAATGCAGGAATACAAACAATACGGTTGGCTATATAACACAAGAAAGATCAACCAAGAGGCAATTATGCATGAATATGATGAGACAGACTCAGTTCAGTGTGTGCGCGTTCGTGTAGCGTTCGTAAACGCGTTCGAACGGTAAACAGAAGGTTCGCGTTCGTATAGCGTTTGATAACGCGTTCGAACGGAAATGAAACAGAATGCTCGCGTTCGTATGGCGTTTGATAACGTGTTCGAACGGAAATGAAACAGAATGCTCGCGTTCGTATGGCGTTTGATAACGCGTTCGAACGGAAATGAAACAGAATGCTCACGTTCGTATGGCGTTCGTAAACGCGTTCGAACGGGAATGAGACCTGATGCATGATAAGGCAAAAATGCATGCGCGTTCGAGTTGCGTTCGTAAACGCGTTCGAACGGACACAGACCTGATGCATGAAATGGGACGCAATGCATAAACAGAAAATAAAGGGGCGCGGCGAAGTACTGCCGTAAAGGTGGCCTTTTGGGGGCTCTTGATCTCTCAAAGAGATGACCTTTAGACCAACATACTAAGCCCATGCGCGTCACATCACATCATGTATACAAACATAAAGACAATCATATTATTCTAAGTATGTCCGATTGAACGTGTCTTGCATCCAACCGAACACACATCAATCGGTGCGGCAAAGCGTCGTGGTGAAGGATTTTACCCCTCCAATTAGGGAACCTTTCATCGCACTTACTAAGCCCATGCACTCGATCATATCATACGGGAATAAGCAACATATAGGATTTAAATGACGAGAAATAAATAAACCAAAGCAACGCCACACAAGAGAAGGTGTCGTTTACTCAAGTGGTACGTGGAGTTGTGTCCCATGTACAGACCGCACTACCGTCCATTCGGATTCGGCTACGGAATTTACGTCTGGGTTTCCATCCTATATACCACAAGAGACGACACTCTTCCATTTCATTCAAGCCACAACATGCATCCAAAAGACTCTCATGCGAATAGAATTCAATAATAATAATAAAAAAACGAATATAAACTAATGAAAAGGTACCCTCAGGTCTAACCTTTTAAATCACCTCTCGGATGTACGGTACACGATCGTCGGAAGGGTGGATGCTCCGCAACTCTCCCGTTCACTGGTTCACTGTTCTCGTTCGTTGTCTTACTGTTTTGAGTCGTCGTTCTCCGTCTTTTGCTATTGTTTCCTTGTGGTTTCGCTGCGTTTCCTCTTTATCTTTTGCTTACTGTTTTTGGGTGTGTTCTTCCTGTAATTTTTATGTGTTGTGTATGAGCTAGGGACTAGGGTTAAGAAGGTTGGTGAAGGGTTCTTTTTATAGGCAAAGGGTTGGGCTTGACAAGGAAAGAGATTTGGCTAATTAAAGAGGGATTTGATTTGGTTTGGTTAAGGGAAGTCAAAGATTGAGGGGGGACAAATCTTGACTAGATAGGGAAGGTTGAATATTTGATTGGCTTGGATTAGGAATACAATATTTTAAGTTTGGGAATAATCTTATTAGATTGGGAATATAATTGGTTGATTGATTTTAATTAGGCATGATTATATTTTGATTTAGTGTGTGATTTGTTTAATTTAGGCATGATTTTAGTTTAAGTTGGTAATTGTTTATTTTATGTTTGGTATATGTTTTATTTAATCATTTAATTATTTTAGTTATTATATTATTTAGTTAATGTTTTAATTAATATTTATTTATTTAAATTGGGATGTGTTTTATGGGCTTTGGGGGGCTAATTGGGCTGGATGTGAGGCTAGCAGCAAAACCAGAATTACCGACACCGTTCGAACGCTTCCTCGAACGCGGCACGAACGCCCGCAATCCGTTCGAACGTAAACACGAACGCAGCACTAACGAAAACAGTGAACCTTGTTTATTCTGAATTTCCCCTTCCGATGTCCGTTTCCCGTGACCTCCGTGACTTAAAAGGTAGTGTCTCCAAAATGAGACTCATCATAGGGACTTATGCGTAAAAATGCAGTGCCTACAGTCGCCCCCACTTTGATGGGACTTGTGTAATGTGCAACAGTGACAATCCTATCAAAGTTATGCAATGCATTTCTACTTACCTGGCTCGCCAGCTGCCACTTGACTTACCATGTGTTGAGTTGATTTGGGTGGTGAGGTGCTGCGACCCCTGGTTCATTCCCGAACCGTGTTGTGATGTGGTCCATTCCCGAACCGTTATCGTAAGGTGGTCCATTCCCGAACCGTTACTGTAAGGTGGTCCATTCCCGAACCGTTACTGTGAGATGTTCATTCCCGAACTGTTACCGTGAGGTGTTCATTCCCGAACTGTTACTGTGAGGTGTTCATTCCCGAACTGTTATCGTGAGGTGGTCCATTCCCAAACCGTTACTGTGAGGTGTCCATTCTCGAACCGTTACTGTGAGGTGGTTCATTCCCGAACCGTTACTGTGAGATGTTCATTCCCGAACTGTTACTGTGAGATGTCCATTCCCGAACTGTTACTGTGAGGTGTTCATTCTCGAACTGTTACTGTGAGGTGTTCATTCTCGAACTGTTACTGTGAGGTGGTCCATTCCCGAACCGTTACTGTGAGGTGGTCCATTCCCGAACCGTCACTGTGAGGTGTTCATTCTCGAACTATGCTGTGAGATGTCCATTCCCAAACTGTTACCGTGAGGTGTTCATTCCCGAACTGTTACTGTGAGGTGGTCCATTCCCGAACCGTCACTGTGAGGTGTTCATTCTCGAACTATGTTGTGAGTTGGTCCATTCCCGAACCTTTACTGTGAGGTGTTCATTCTCGAACTATGCTTCCATTCTTGGAGTGCCATTCCCGGCTTGTTCATTCTTGAACTGTCCATTCCCGGACCATATCTCCATTCTCGGAGTGTCATTTCCGACTTGTTCATTCTTGAACTCTGCTCCATTCTTGGATTGCCATTCTCGGCTTGTTCACTCTTGAACTGTCCATTCCCGGACTATATCTCCATTCTCGGAGTGTCATTTCCGACTTGTTCATTCTTGAACTGCCCATTCCCGGACTATATCTCCATTCTCGGAGTGCCATTCTCAGCAGAACTGATCTGATGTAATATGGGCCTCGGCCCCAGAATGCCATACCCGGCAATGCTGATACTGATGTAATGCGGGCCTCGACCCTGGGACTCATCCCCAAAACTGATGTTGAAGTGGGCCTCGGCCCCAACTGCTACTGACATGGGCCTCGCCCCTAGATTGATGCTGATATGGGCCTCGGCCCTGGATTCATTCCAAAATTCTGTTGACGTGGGCCTTGACCCTGGGACTTATCCCCAAAACTGATACTGATTCGGGCCTCGACCCTCTGCGATTCATTCTCGAAAACTGCTGATATTGTACTGTTACTGCTTCTGGTTGGCTTGTATTTGACGCTTTCTCTTTTTCTCCTTTGAAACCTGTTATTACAAAACAGAACAAACACAAAAAGGATGCGAGTATGTTACGTGTATGCATGCATGTTCCTATCCCGTCGGGTTAGGTCTTCCATCAATCCTCTTGGTGACTGCTTAGTCTTCTTTTCCTCAGGCAAACCACTGCTTCAGTCTGTCTATGTTGATCGGCTCGGTGAACTAATTCCCTTCCAAGTCTGATAGTTTCACTGCCTCTATTTCCAATTTCTGAATGTCTATCTTCTTTTCTGTTTACTTATTGCGAAGGTTCCCCGTTTTCATCACTGGATTCCATAGTACCAAGGTTGAATACTTTTCTCAAATATACTCATATTGCAGAAGAGTTTTAGCGAAATGAACGTCTTTATTATTGTTGAGGAAAAGAGTTCGAACAAGTAACAAAATCAATGTCATTAAAAACTGGATCAAATAGACTAGGAGGAACATCTCCATCATCCGCAGCACTGCCTTCTTCCTCGGCCCATGGTTCTTCACTGTCATCCATGTAAGAAGCTTGATGGTTGATGGCCTCTTTTCATGGGTTGGGTATTTTATGGGAATCTATGAGATCTTGAATTTCATGCCTGAGGCGGGTGCAGTTGTCGGTGTCATGGCCATGTAGCTGGTGGAAGTGACAATAAAGGTCCACATTTATGTGTGGTGGTGGGGGGTGCGGAAGTGGCTTGCCTTCTAAGGGTTTCAAGATTCCTTGTCCCTGTAACTTTTCAAATACCTTCGACAAAGGTCTACCAAGGTTGGAGAATTGCCGGTTCCTGATGGCAGCAACCTCGACAGTAGCGGGCTTAGTCTCAGAATACCCCCCAAAAGTCCGCCTATTCTGGCCATAGGACTTTCTGTTTTCAGCCTCCTCTTCGTCAATATCCATGACAGTTTCCCTCAACTGCCGAAAATCGGAAATCATCGAAGTCATCCTCCTCAGCTTACTATAAATAGAGGGCTTGGTGCCCTTGATGATCATTTTGATTTGGTCCTTCTCAGAGGGCCGAGTCTGCATTTTCAGAAGCTGGCTTCTCCAGCGGTCTACATACTCCTTGAAGCTTTCTTCCGGCTTCTGCTTAGTGTTCTCCAAATCACGGAGTGACAAGTCAATCTCCAAGTCTGTAACATACTGCTTCAGAAAAGCATCAGCTAGTTCCTTCCAATCTTCTTAACCTTCTTTCAGGCTATGATACCAAACCACAGGTGCCCCTCGAGTGACATCCCAAACATCTTTTGGACTTGGCGCTGTGATAGGCCCATTGAACTCATGACTGAGACATATTGCTGCAGATGGACCCTCGGGTCTCCGTTCCCATTAAACTTGGCCATGCCCGGCATTTTAAACTGAGCTGGCAGCTATTCTCCGAACGTCATTGCCTCATAATCTAACAACTCTTCATTTTTACCCCTCATTTTACGGGTAACTGTTTCAACCTGATCCCGAAGCTTCTGAAATTCTGCCTGAGACCCAATCACTCTGCCCGTTGCATATTCTGCCATGTCATCATCAAAAGTGGGGACATCATCCCCTAACCCATTCGGAGGCTCCTCACGCCTTACATTCTCAGAATCTCCCCCGGCACGGGGCACATCCATATTTGTCATGGCAGTAGTCAAGGCTTGCAACTGTTCAGTAATCTTGGCGAAGCCATTTTCCAACTGATCTATCCGGGATACCTCAGTATCGGATTCACTCATGTCTGTTCTCGGTATTTTGGTGAGTCTTCCCTTTTTTCTAACCCAACGGGAATCTATGATGGCTTTCAGAACACAAGGGTTAACATGATGTATGTATGCATGATGTGCATAAGAAGTATATAACATATATTAAATCAAATAAAATTCTCAAACAAATCGGCCTATTATCATTTTAGAAGCTTTTGGGACAACTGTCATAAGAGTGAACCCGTCCCAGTTTAAATGGCCTAACGAGTTCATGTCTTATGGCAAAGAGCCCAACTAAATCCAAATGATAAAATTCCGAACACAATCATAAAATGGCCCATTGTTATTTAGAAGCCTTTTGGCCCAATAGTCATGAGATACGTTCTTGTCCCAGTTTAAATGGCCCAACAAGCCCATATCCCATGGCACATGTTCCAAACGGATCCAAACGACGATGTTCCCAAACACAAGCATAGAAGAAAGATAATGCAAACGTAATAATTTTTACAGTATGGCCCATCAACATTTCAGAAGCTTTGGGCCTAATAGTCATAAGGTACGAACTTGCCCCAGTTTAAATGGCCCAGCAAGCCCGCATTTCTGACAATAGTCCAACTGCATCCAAATGAGGATGGTCCACAAGCACATATTCAAGGAAATAATTGTTACTTTAGCCAACCCGGTCTATAGGTGGGTTAGTAAGAGTATAGACAAAGGCTCTCACCGGCGAAGGATGACCCACAACTAGGTCTCCCCACTCAAGGGTTCGAGCAACCAAGTGAGCGCACCATTTTTTATACACTAAGGTACGTGCCAATGAGCTATGGTGTGTGACGGACTGTCAAATGGATTTCCCGTTGTAGATCCCCCAGAGGGAAGGTGGAGCGAGGCTCACTTAAATACCCAAGCCTCTTAGGCTCTTATCGCTTGTTGTCAGGAATAAACAACGAGTCATCCAAATTAGTCCATCACAATAGGCTACGAGTAGATGGCTATCTAGGTGCCTTCACAGCTTTTCCTTCTAGAAAGGTAGTGAATGAAGGGAGACACCAAACCATTACCTAGCCTAAAAATGCCTTTGATTAAACCCTCACTTTATCCACTATAGACACGGTCAATTAAAACATAAATCCAAACATTACAAGACAATATTTCGGGGCCAATTCTCTATCCCCAGTGGAGTCGCCAGACTGTGGGACACAGGACCTGGACGACGCATGCTGTCCCTAGGCTCGCGGCCTAGTTGGGAATACGGAGTAGCCACGAGGGACTAAACCGGAGAGTAATGGAGTCGCCACCCGGTGTGAACCGGGAAAATGAGATTTAAGGCCGCACTCACCCCTCGCAATGGAAGACCTCAAACCGTTGGGTTCGGAATGGTCCCTTACTTATGTCACTTGTAATGAAAGGATTTATGTAATAATTTAATCAAGCTTAAGTAACACTTATTCCTAAGAATATCATGCTTCTATATTCATGGGTACAAAATAACACTAATACATACATTTCGCATATATCTCATATCTAATAACACATGTCTAACAAAATACCTCAAAGCAACAATGAACATACAACTTCATTCAGCATATCATATTCATGAAAACACAAGCATACATAATATCCGCACAAGCATACATGTGAGCACTCTTCCAAGTGATACGTGGAGTTGTATCCCAAGTACAGACCGCATTACCGTCCATTCGGAATCGGCTACGGAATTTATGTCTGGGTTTCCATCCGATATATCACAAGAAATAATACTCCAAAGTTATCATGGCATAGGCATATGAATCGTAATGCGTTAAATCAAGACCAAGGCAAACGACGCAACCAATGGAATAAACATGCTTGAGTACTATCTCATGAACCTATTAACCAAATAACAGGCTAACAGCCTAATCATGCTTGAATACAATCTCAAGAACACATAGAATGGATAAATGCAGGAATACAAACAATACGGTTGGCTATATAACACAAGAAAGATCAACCAAGAGGCAATTATGCATGAATATGATGAGACAGACTCAGTTCAGTGTGTGCGCGTTCGTGTAGCGTTCGTAAACGCGTTCGAACGGTAAACAGAAGGTTCGCGTTCGTATAGCGTTTGATAACGCGTTCGAACGGAAATAAACAGAATGCTCGCGTTCGTATGGCGTTTGATAACGTGTTCGAACGGAAATGAAACAGAATGCTCGCGTTCGTATGGCGTTTGATAACGCGTTCGAACGGAAATGAACAGAATGCTCACGTTCGTATGGCGTTCGTAAACGCGTTCGAACGGGAATGAGACCTGATGCATGATAAGGCAAAAATGCATGCGCGTCGAGTTGCGTTCGTAAACGCGTTCGAACGGACACAGACCTGATGCATGAAATGGGACGCAATGCATAAACAGAAATAAAGGGGCGCGGCGAAGTACTGCCGTAAAGGTGGCCTTTTGGGGGCTCTTGATCTCTCAAGAGAGGACCTTTAGACCAACATACTAAGCTCATGCGCGTCACATCACATCATGCATACAAACATAAAGACAATCATATTATTCTAAGTATGTCCGATTGAACGTGTCTTGCATCCAACCGAACACACATCAATCGGTGCGGCAAAGCGTCGTGGTGAAGGATTTTACCCCTCCAATTAGGGAACCTTTCATCGCACTTACTAAGCCCATGCACTCGATCATATCATACGGGAATAAGCAACAATAGGATTTAAATGACGAGAAATAAATAAACCAAAGCAACGCCACACAAAGAAGGTGCCGTTTACTCAAGTGGTACGTGGAGTTGTGTCCCATGTACAGACCGCACTACCGTCCATTCGGATTCGGCTACGGAATTTACGTCTGGGTTTCCATCCTATATACCACAAGAGACGACACTCTTCCATTTCATTCAAGCCACAACATGCATCCAAAAACGACTCTCATGCGAATAGAATTCAATAATAATAATAAAAAAACGAATATAAACTAATGAAAAGGTACCCTCAGGTCTAACCTTTTAAATCACCTCTCGGATTTACGGTACACGATCGTCGGAAGGGTGGATGCTCCGCAACTCTCCCGGTTCACTGGTTCACTGTTCTCGTTCGTTGTCTTACTGTTTTGAGTCGCCGTTCTCCGTCTTTTGCTATTGTTTCCTTGTGGTTTCGCTGCCGTTTCCTCTTTATCTTTTGCTTACTGTTTTTGGGTGTGTTCTTCCTGTAATTTTTATGTGTTGTGTATGAGCTAGGGACTAGGGTTAAGAAGGTTGGTGAAGGGTTCTTTTTATAGGCAAAGGGTTGGGCTTGACAAGGAAGAGATTTGGCTAATTAAAGAGGGATTTGATTTGGTTTGGTTAAGGGAAGTCAAAGATTGAGGGGGGACAAATCTTGGCTAGATAGGGAAGGTTGAATATTTGATTGGCTTGGATTAGGAATACAATATTTTAAGTTTGGGAATAATCTTATTAGATTGGGAATATAATTGGTTGATTGATTTTAATTAGGCATGATTATATTTTGATTTAGTGTGTGATTTGTTTAATTTAGGCATGATTTTAGTTTAAGTTGGTAATTGTTTATTTTATGTTTGGTATATGTTTTATTTAATCATTTAATTATTTTAGTTATTATATTATTTAGTTTATGTTTTAATTAATATTTTTTTATTTAAATTGGGATGTGTTTTATGGCTTTGGGGGGCTAATTGGGCTGGATGTGAGGCTAGCAGCAAAACCAGAATTACCGACACCGTTCGAACGCTTCCTCGAACGCGGCACGAACGCCCGCAATCCGTTCGAACGTAAACACGAACGCAGCACTAACGAAAACAGTGAACCTTGTTTATTCTGAATTTCCCCTTCCGATGTCCGTTTCCCGTGACCTCCGTGACTTAAAAGGTAGTGTCTCCAAAATGAGACTCATCATAGGGACTTATGCGTAAAAATGCAGTGCCTACAGTCGCCCCCACTTTGATGGGACTTGTGTAATGTGCAACAGTGACAATCCTATCAAAGTTATGCAATGCATTTCTACTTACCTGCTCGCCAGCTGCCACTTGACTTACCATGTGTTGAGTTGATTTGGGTGGTGAGGTGCTGCGACCCCTGGTTCATTCCCGAACCGTGTTGTGATGTGGTCCATTCCGAACCGTTATCGTAAGGTGGTCCATTCCCGAACCGTTACTGTAAGGTGGTCCATTCCCGAACCGTTACTGTGAGATGTTCATTCCCGAACTGTTACCGTGAGGTGTTCATTCCCGAACTGTTACTGTGAGGTGTTCATTCCCGAACTGTTATCGTGAGGTGGTCCATTCCCGAACCGTTACTGTGAGGTGTCCATTCTCGAACTGTTACTGTGAGGTGGTCCATTCCCGAACCGTTACTGTGAGGTGGTTCATTCCCGAACCGTTACTGTGAGATGTTCATTCCCGAACTGTTACTGTGAGATGTCCATTCCCGAACTGTTACTGTGAGGTGTTCATTCTCGAACTGTTACTGTGAGGTGTTCATTCTCGAACTGTTACTGTGAGGTGGTCCATTCCCGAACCGTTACTGTGAGGTGGTCCATTCCCGAACCGTCACTGTGAGGTGTTCATTCTCGAACTATGCTGTGAGATGTCCATTCCCAACTGTTATCGTGAGGTGTTCATTCCCGAACTGTTACTGTGAGGTGGTCCATTCCCGAACCGTCACTGTGAGGTGTTCATTCTCGAACTATGCTGTGAGTTGGTCCATTCCCGAACCTTTACTGTGAGGTGTTCATTCTCGAACTATGCTTCCATTCTTGGAGTGCCATTCCCCGGCTTGTTCATTCTTGAACTGTCCATTCCCGGACCATATCTCCATTCTCGGAGTGTCATTTCCGACTTGTTCATTCTTGAACTCTGCTCCATTCTTGGATTGCCATTCTCGGCTTGTTCACTCTTGAACTGTCCATTCCCGGACTATATCTCCATTCTCGGAGTGTCATTTCCGACTTGTTCATTCTTGAACTGCCCATTCCCGGACTATATCTCCATTCTCGGAGTGCCATTCTCAGCAGAACTGATCTGATGTAATATGGGCCTCGGCCCCAGAATGCCATACCCGGCTGATACTGATGTAATGCGGGCCTCGACCCTGGGACTCATCCCCAAAACTGATGTTGAAGTGGGCCTCGGCCCCAACTGCTACTGACATGGGCCTCGCCCCCAGATTGATGCTGATATGGGCCTCGGCCCTGGATTCATTCCAAAATTCTGTTGACGTGGGCCTTGACCCTGTGACTTATGAGATGAAACCTCTATTTATAAATATGAGATTCATTATGCAAATAGTGAATATTATTTCTTATTATTTTCTTTTTGAATGTGAGACATCCCACATAATTTATTTATTTATTTTAATTTTACATTCGATGGCTATCACACTTCTTTGATTTTAACAAAAGCCACATGATTAAGGCTACCATTAACCATTAAATGACCAAATCGAATCAATGTATTTTCTTTAAAATAATGAAAGCTTCCAATTTCTTCTAGGATGCATGAGAGACTGGTAGTTTGTTTCGAAATTAAGTAGATATAGAAGATAGATGTTGATCAACTTTTAATTAGAGTATATGATAAGTCTTTTGATGAACTGTTGCATATTGATTATGTAGTCAAATTAATAGTGAGATTAAGAGATGAAAAACTAATTAGATTTGACCTGTTGGGTTACTCCATAATAATTTAAATAAGATCTTAATTGTAGAAAATAATTTTATTATATGTTTAATCTCATTGAATGAATTTCCCCAAATGAAGAGAGAACTTGAATTTTATAAGGATTAATGAGAGAACTTGAATGGCCTCTGTATTATAAGGATATATTGTGAATAAAATTTATATTATCAATGGATATCATAATTGTGATTTAGTATATTTATAAACTTTTCTCACATGTCATTCTTACGTAAATGATATCTTAAAATAAATTAAATATGTTAAAAAACTAGAGACCGGATGTTTTTGAAATATTATGAGATTTTATGTTTTTTTTTTCTTAAACATTGAATATCTATATGTCCTTTATCCAATTTGAAAACATCATAGTATCCTAAAATTAACCATTTTTTTTACTTTTGTTTGCACAATTTTCTGTCAATGCGCGTGTAAGGTCCAAACCTCCCGAGACAAAGTCCCAGTAAAGGGTGTTTAATTCTGCGAAAATACCTTCAAAGGGCACAAGCACACAAATTACAATTCTACAAATTATAAAACTAAGAAAATTAAATACATTGCTTGCTATGAGTCTTCATTTTTTTTTTCCTTCTTCCCACGCCTGAACCTTTTATAGTGAAGAGTCTGGTCAACCGCTTGAGCAGTTGTGCTTCCCTTGGTTCAAGGACGTCGATGTTTCATGCTTGCATGTAACCGCTAGATCGTAGTGCACTTAATCGCGGAGTTGTGTGCCTGGATCATGGGGATTACTGCCTAACCGCTAGGTCGTTGGATCATCTGCAAGGTACATGTTCTTATGGTGATCGATCCTTTTCCCTTTTTAGTCCCTCGTTTGCTGGGAGACTATGCCTTAGCCTCTTCATTCCTTTTCGTCATTCATAGACTCGTTCGCCATTGGGCGATATACATCTTTCATTTTCGTCTTCTTTCACATACTCGTTCGTCCTAAGGCGATTTTATCTACTAATAATATTGTCCCCCAAATTCACCTTGATTGATTCGGGGAGCAAAATCGAGGAGGAATTTTACCTTGGCTTCGGCCTGATGATCTTCGCCCTACCTCTTGGTAGCATTGCGCGTAATGAGAGCCGTCGTCTACATTTCCTATGCGAACCCGTCACTTCTCCAATAAATGTGCGACCTTCCCAACACGTCTTGTCGAAAGCCATCATGGCACAAATTAATTCGTCGTCTTTCGTGTCAATTCTATGTCAAATCATATCTAACATCGCCCTTTTCGTTTTCCGCCCTTTCTTCTCCTCTCGAATCAGGCTGTGACACTTGTCCTAGGGCGAATCGTTTACCTTCTATATAAAGGCTTAATTCTTTCTCTTTACCATTTTCCTCTCTTCATCTGCAAACTTTTCCACCTTCTTGCTCTCAATTCCTTTGCATGGCGTTGTCTTATTCCACTTCAAAAAATGGCGCTTCAATTTTTGGTAATTACCGAGCTGCGTTGGGTGATTCTTCTGTGGGTGTCTTTGGCATCCACACCCTCGACGAAAACCATGGACTGTGCTCCCTAGGCCTCATCTTTATTGACGACACAGCCATTGCTACATCCCATTTGGCTCAGTTGTTTTCTATTTCCAACCTCCATTTTTCAGAAACCTTGAATGTTTCTTCTCTTGCCCAGTCTAACCTTATCCATACTTGGCCTAAACATGATTCTTCCTTCGAAACCTAGTTTCAGCGCATGAGGTTGCACGCAGACACTCGTACCTTTCTTGAAGAAAACATTTTACTTTCCCTCATCGAGCTTTCATTGGCATTACCCCCTTTTGACCGAAACTTATTCCCCACATCATTGTTTTTCTGGTCTTCTGATTATAACGTATTCCTCTTTCCCTCTGGTCCTTTTACCATCACTCTTCGTGACATCAGTGCCTTGACTGGGTTAGCCCCTTTGGGCGCGACCATTTCTTTTTGCACTACCTTTCGTTTTCCTCATCCTTCAATGGACACTTCGTCCTTCTCTTCCTATTTCGCTTTCTTTCGTGCTTTTTCTGAGTCGGTCGGTCCGATTTCGGTGTTGGAACGCACCGCTTTCATTCATTACTGGCTTTACAAATATATCATTTGTACGCCCAGTTAGAAACCCGTGGCAGGTTATCTTCCCATTTCATCGGACATTGCCAACGATCGTCGTTTAGATTTAGGTTCTTTTTTGTTGGCCGCTATTTATCGGGGCCTGGCAGTTCTCCATAAACAGCTACGGTCTGACGCTTCGACTTTTTTTTTAATGTCAGGCATGACATTGGGTGCAAACCTCCGGGGGGTTGTTTATATGGCCTGTGACTCGGCATAATAGGCAACCTATGTTCTACCAAAGCCTTATCTAAACCAGCATTTCGTCATATTCCCAAGCAAAATAATATTTGTACTATCTTAAGAGAGAAATTAGCTTTTCACGTACCTGGGTGTCCAGTTCCTTGCCGATATAAGTGATGTGCTTGTAGTTCTCTTCTCCCATGTTCACTTCTTCTAAAACGTTATGTACCATCGTAATATTTGCCTTATGACGTCTATTCAGAGCGTATTCTTCTTCCTCCTTAGGTCATTTCATTCCTTCAAACAATCAACCCCACAGACTTCTCTTATTCTATCTTCCGTCTGATGTGTTATTAATTTCCACCTTAAGGCCGAAATTGCAGCCAGTGCGTCGACTTCCATTTCCCGTTCCGTGACATAAGCCATTAAGCTGGCTCTAGTGGCCGCAAGCGTGACTTATTCCTTAATCTATTTGTTCGTCTTCATTTGAATTGCTGGCTTCATGGCCAGATGTTGGCCTTCCAAACATCTTTTAACAACTCTGCGGTGTACAACTCTCTTTTTTGCCACTATAGATGAATTCCTTGCTTCATTCAGCACTCTAGCCGGCCCATAATTTCCTTCATACATGAAATATTCAGCCGAATTTGTCTCTACTGCGAATGGCCTATTATCAGCGTGTACCACTTCCACTTCGTCTTTTTTATTCCAAAAGACCAGACATTGATGAAGGGACGAAGGAATACATCGGTTGTCATGGATCCAATCTCGTCCCAGGAGCATGTTATACGTGGTTGGCCCGTCTATAACGAAAAATATTGATGTCTTAGTAGTGCTTCCCACATGTAGATCTAATGGGATGACTCATTTGGCTGTCGTTGCTCATCCATTAAAAATCGTAAGCACTACTTCCATATGGATGAGATCGTCTTCTGATTTCGCTAATCGCCCCAGCATTCTAACTGTAATAGAGTTGATGGCCGCTCCATTGTCGATTAACGCCCTGGTGATGAGTATTCTGTTTTCCTTTGCTTTTACATAAAGCGGTCAGAGATGTTTTGTCATTTGCTGTGGTGTTCTTGGAAACGTCACCTTCTCTGATATTCATATTTCCATTGCTTGCTCACCATTTGTATTTATTTGAGGTGGCTCTTCCTCCTCGTTCCATCCGGAAGCTGGCAACGTGATCGGCCTATCACGGGAGGCATTACTGGTGATTATCCTTTATTTTTCTGCTCTGGTTACGACCCGACTTATTTTGGGCTTTTCATATAGCACGAGGTATGTGGATCACCCCAAGTCTTCTCCTAATGTCCCTACTGTGAGATTTCCGGCCTCGTATAACTATCTGAGAAGTCGATTTTGTGTTGTTCCCATTCTTCGTGCTTCGGTTCTGATATCTATTTCTTCCTCCACATTGGTCAGCTCTTCGTCCGAGGCTCCTCTGTCGTTTATGACGAGTGTTGCGAATTATGTCTCGTCACCGTCCTAGACATCCCCACTCCTCCCAGGGGTCCCATTATTACCCCCTTGAACTTTTCAGACAACAGGTAATGATTGGCCACAACCGGAGGCATGCTGCCAAACTGAATAACAATGGGCGGTTCTTCGTCATCTGTCTCATCTCGTTTCTTTTGTCGATCAAATTTGGTACGCTCTTTACAACTTGTGTCGATTTCCTCTTTTCCACCGCCATCCTTGGCGTCTGTAGTTGGCTTTACCCTCACAGGGGTATTGGTTGGAAGACTATGATTAGTGGCAGCTTTCACTTCACATTGCTGGCGCATCATTCGGCCGTAATTCTTTTGATGTCGTCTCAATTGTGTCATTGTCATTTCATCCACATGAGGATAGTTCTTCCCTGACCGATGATACGAATGTGGCCGATAGTACGAATGCCATACATTGGGTCGATGAATCTTTGGCCTAAACGTCCTGATGTTTTGGACGAAGTTTGAATGTTCTCCATAGAACTTTGGTGCGAAAGTTCTCGGTTGCCATGCTATCGGCTCTTTTTTCAATGGCATTCTTTCACATGTTTCTTCCAACTCTTTCATCCACTCAATACTGTTCTGGCAACGTACACACAAATTTTGTGGAACCCTTCCTTCTTGGGGCGTTTCTACTCTTTCAAGGGCACTAGGGCGATGGCCGTTTTGATCCTCATCTAGAACCAACTTGAATTTTGGAAAATTCATTTTAGTGAGGTCAGAGTTGATCATATTCAATTCCAAGGGCTTTGGGAAAGGGTTATCGTCCACTGCCATCTTTTTCTCGAACGTTATTCGTCCAGATTCTATGGCGTCCTGCAACACATTCCGAAAAACAAGACAACTGTTAGTCGAGTGAGACCATGCATTATGCCACTTACAGTACTTTTTGTCACTGATTTGTTCGGGGCTTGGAAACTTGTGGCGGTCGCTCAACCTAATCTGCTTATCTTTATATAATTGATCAAATATGGCATCAACCTTGGTGATGTCAAAAGAAAAATTTCTACTCTTTTTGTCATTTTCTACTTTCGCCTGTGGTTCAGCCCACGCCTTGCAGACGTATGGCTTCCCTTTAACTAATTCGGCTAAGCATAAGTCAGCCGATTCAATGTTCATTTCGCATATTTCATAGTTTGTGTTCCTATAATAGGTTCTCTTACTAGCGTTCTTCATTTGTTCTTCCTCCCTCAATAGTCGTTCATATCGCACCACACTAGTGGTGAGTTGGGGGAGGTCCCAGAATTCTCGATCCTGAAACTTCTTTTTCAAATCAAAATTAAGACAGCTTTGAGCGATTTTCACAAACTCCTTTTCTGGTAAAGGCACGTAGCATCGGCCTCGAGCCGCTTTGAATCTTTGTAAGAACGTTTCGGCCCATTCTCCTGGCAACTGCCTCAAATTTGCCAAATCGGCCAAAGTTACTTCGGATTCGGATTTGTAGAATTGTGCATGGAACAACTGCTCCATTTGGTGCCAATTCTCCACCGAATTGGGTGGCAGGCTGATATACCAGGAAAAGGCTACTCCTGACAACGAGCCATGAAATAATCTTAGCTTATGGAAATCGTTCGTCTCTCCATACTGAAGGGTAAATCGCCCTATGTGTTTTATTGTGGAAACTTCTCCAGACCCTGTAAACAGAGAAAATTCTGGTATTTTGTAATTCCTAGGCCATGGATACGCTAAATCAATCCACTCCGGATACGATTTTTGATATCTTGACCGAATCGGCCTCACCCCTAAACCGAACTGCTTCTGAAGAATCTCGGTCATTTGTTCTCTTAACATGTCATTGCCATTGAATGGCACTCCTACAGGCGGCGGTTGTGGTCCTCTCACAAATGGGACATGGTCGTGACCCTGCCCCTGTAAACCTTGGGGCAACACTACTTCATGTTGTATCATGTTTGGTCCTAGAAGTAGGCCAATACCTCCAATATTTATTCCCCATCGCTGTACCGTAGGGGCGGTAGTCCCTTATAGAGGAGGATCATTGCTTGGACCAGCCTCATAACTAATTGGTGCATGAGGAGGTGTAGTCCATGGTGGGGTTGTCTCCCCGTTCACACATTTGGCCATTAACTCATTTAATGAGCTCAGAAGTTTGGCCATGTTTTCATAATGCGAATTACTAGCCGAAGTAAACTTATCTATGATGTGAGCGTTTTGAAGCCTAACATGTTCGACAAAATCCTGGGAGAACTCGCCGAACAAGGCACAAATCACGTTAGAGATGAACTCTCGCATAGTGTCATATCATCTTGCTTCTGATAGACCCTCAAAATGGCCTACTACCATTGGGACGTGGGGCTGGTTGGTTTGCTCCAATCCCCATTTCCTCTGTACTTGAGCCAGTCTGAGTGTCTCTTTTCGGAGGCATCGTCACTTTTTGCACCAAATCTCCCACTGTGGTTGCCAAAAACTGTTTGCACAATTTTTTGTCAATGCGCGTGTAAGGTCCAAACCTCCCGAGACAAAGTCTCAGCAAGGGGTGTTTGATTCTGTGAAAATACCTTCAAGGGGCACAAGCACAAAAATTACAATTCTACAAATTATAAAACTAAGAAATTAAAATACATTGCTCGGTATGAGTCTTCATTTTTTTCTTTTTTTTCCTTCTTCCCACGCCTGAACCTTTTATAGTGAATAGTCTGGCCAACCGCTTGAGCAGTTTTGCTTCCATTGGTTCAAGGACGCCAACGTTTCATGCTTGCATGTAACCGCTAGATCGTGCACTTAACTGCGGAGTTGTGCGTCTGGATCGTGGGGATTACTGCCTAACCGCTAGGTCGTGGGATCAACTGCAAGGTACCTTTTCTTATGGTGATCGTTCCTTTTCCCTTCATAGTCCCTCATTTGCTGGGAGACTATGCCTTAGCCTCTTCATTCCTTTTCGTCCTTCATAGACTCGTTCGTCCTTGGGCGATATACGTCTTTTCTTTTCGTCTTCTTTCACATTTTCGTTCGTCCTAAGGCGATTTTCTCTACTAACAACTTTTAACAGAAAATTATGGATTATATTTTACTAATAAAATTATCATTTTATCCTTAAACCACATCATTTCTATAGCAACAGCAACCGCAGCCGCAATTGTTGAAAACCAATAATTTTCATTTAGATTAACAAAAGAAATATTTTATATTTTAAGATTTCTTATTAATTTTTTTTTTTTAGAAATTTTTATTTCAAAAAAATATTAGTTAAAAGGCTCATTTTACACTTCAATCCTTAAAAATTACGGGAAAAGGTTTACAAAATAAAGAGGCTGCGTTGATGTTTTCAAATTTTCCAATGATGAATTGATTTGTATGTCATAAATGGGATAAAATGAAAATTATGTTCAAATGTCTAACTCCATGCTTGACAATAACCGAAGGATAAATTTCAAAGTGATATTAACGGATTTATTAATAGTATTATTACATGGACATAATAAATTTCTTTCAGATGAAGCTTTGAAATATTTTCTTGTTTGACTTGCAAAAAGTTTCCAATAAATATTGAGAAAAAATTTCTTTAATGATTATCTTGGATTCATAAATAAGTTGTCAATAAATATTTATTATGTATTAATTAATAATTTCAAATTTAATATAAATATATCAAAATATTATTAGACAGATAGACCACATCATCCATATATTTATCCGACTTCTCATTTAGTAGAAAAAAATACGATGTATGGTCCTAAAATTATCTTTGTGAAATTAATTTTGCAAACAATTTTGGCCTCCCAAGTTGTGAGTATAAGACAAATAAAGTCATCGGTTTCCTCTTAGTAATGTATTATATATGAACTGTAACTGCGTGATTGACCATCTATCAATTAATAACTACCATACGAATTAATAGTGTCACCACTCACCAGCTTTACTAGCTAGCTAGCTTAGTTCTTGGACTAGTCAATATTTTTGCTGGATTTTTCTAAAATTAAAAATTGGATAGTTGGTTAATAACTTGCGATACGATATTTTGTTGAATCTGTGTTATTTTTAAGACCTAAAAAAGAAATTGTTTTGTAAGCCATATTGTATTTTATTTTTATATGGGAATATTGCTTCTAGATATTACAGTGATATAACTTAATTCTTCTTAAATTACGTTTATTCAAAAAGTTGATGATACAATTTTCAACATTCAATAAAAACACGAGGGAATATAACAATAGAAACGATAACCTCGTGATAACTTTTATCAAAATCTTGGTTGATATGAACAGAATTATTAATATTGAAAAGAAGGGTAATTTTAGGTATAATGAATATATTCCTTCCCGTATTCATTTGTATCATTTGTTATCGGCGGTGTAAAGTGGAGACCACTCTACGTGATGTTAATATTATTTCTCTCACTCAAATAATTGAAGAAAAATATACTCTCAATTCGAACGTATGGGAGAACATATGTTATCACTATGGATGCCGATATTCAATTTGCTACTATTACTTGACAAAATTTGAGCAAGAGTCAGTTTCACACTGCAATGCCTATTATACCCTTGGGCTTTAGTCAAATTTATGGAAGTGGGAATCAGAATATTTCTCTCATATCTCTCTCGTTGATCTTCAAACTTAAAAGTCACTTTCACTCTTCTGTTGACTTGTGAGAACAGCGAAAGCTTCTAGTTGAATAAGAACGGTAAACATGGACCCCACATGTATGTAAAGTAAAAAGGAGATTTGACTTTTTAAAAAAAAAAATAGATATTCATAAAATAATAAAAAAATCGGATCAAAATTATATATGATTTTTCGTCCATAATTAAAAAATATTTTAAAGATTAAAATTGATAAATCCGGACTCATTTTACCTGATTACCATTTCTAATACTCTCGATATATTGTATTCACACCGTGTGGTTTTATTATTATACTTTTTAATTAATTATTAAAAAAAAAATCAGATAAGAATCCATTTGTTAGGTTAGTATGTGATACCTATATAATTGGCTATTGGTGTTCTAATAAAAACAATGTCAAATTTAGATTGATTTTCTAATTATTCCAGGGTATATGGTGACATGTTGATCATATTCTATTTGATTGGACCAAGTGGGGTGCATTGTTCAGTACTTTAAAATTTGCTTATTAATCTTTAATGTCGTGATGCATGACTCATGTGAAAGCATTTTTTTAGCTTTTTATTTTCTTTATTTATTAATTTTTTTTTTTTTGTACGAATACTTGTTCTAGATTTGGATTACAAAAGTAATAATTAAACGTATATGCGATTACATCAATAAGCTAAAACACCTCTTTTCTTCTACATCTAGATGGATGGAATCAATCCATGTTTGTCATATATTAATATGAGACGTGGCATTCATGATGTAGGCTCTGTGTGATATTTTGATTAAAAAAATTTGGTGAATAAACAATGATTTATGACACCATTTAAAAATTTTAGCTTTTGTAAAATTCAGTTTGAAAAAGAAATCACGATTAATGATCGTAATTTTTTATCATTAACCAAATACTTAAAAACTGTGTTTTGATAAAAAAAAAACGGTTTTTTATCTCACCACGGGTCAAACCACAATACCAAATAGAGCCGTAGATGAGGAAACAATGTATGTAATAAATTATTTTCAAAATTATTAAAATTTATCAAACACTTATTAAATGCAATATCACATAAAAAAAAATTAATAAGTACAGATAATTATCCCTTGTGAGCAAGGTTTGATATGCTCAAATCTTAAGAAATATGTTTAATTTTATATCTGTGTGGACATGTAATAGATTTTTTTTTTTTTGAAAAATCGTTAGAAACTCTAATGTCAAACCACTCCTTCCGGGCATAAGCGGAGTAGGTAAAACCCCCGACTGTTCCAGGCTCTTACAAGAAATATACTCATTGGATTCAAACTTATGACCTCAAGGTGAGATCTTGAGCCCTACACCACCAAGTCACGCCTCTTGGAGACGATATGTAATATATAAAAAAAGAGATTTACACATTATTTTTTTAAAAAAAAATACTATTTAACGATGTTAAATATTCTTTTTTTTTTTTGAAATATTGGGGAAGTCTCACGTCTTCCACATCGTGATCAAGATCCCGGTATGGATGCGTGGATAAATCAATGTCCTAGATTCTTATAATGATGCTACCCATAGCTCAAATCTAAGACATTGTCCTACCGCTAGGCTGTGTTATTTGGGGACAAAAATATTCTAAAACATATTTAAAAAGTACACATTTCACATCAGATTGTTAGAGTGTGTGTCCTAAAATCAGTTATAGATGTAATGGTTTAAGGCATAATATTTATAATACAGTTTATTATTTAATTAATAAAAAGAATTTGTTAACTATACATTATTACATTCATATTTTATGTGTATGTCTCGAGACATTATGTCAGATGAATATCGTTAATCCAAAAGACGTTTGCGATTATGAGAGTCAACTATATTTATATATGTCTTAAATTAAGTTCTTGGTGAAATGTGATTGTTATACAGGACAATGGTATATCACTTGACCAATATTATTGTGTGTTATCTAGATTGACATATGATGTCAATAGAATGGATGATGAGTCTCATATCATAAGGACACAGACAATAGATGTTTCATTGGTAGAATGAAATATGGAACACGACCACAGAAACGTAAGATCACATGATAATATTATCTAAGGTCATTGATCTTCATAATAATACATTAGTGTCGTCATATCATTTGACCTGAGATCATATGATGATTTGTGCGATAGTACTATTGGTTCACCAGTATATCCTCATTCGACTATCCACGTCAGTTGAATAAATGTTAGGTGGCCTTGAGCGATTGACGTACGAAGTCATGTATGCTTTAAGATGAGATCTGATAACTTTGATAATAAATATTAGAGATATTTCAAGAAAACTCAAAGTTGTGGATATAAGTCTTTGGCTAAAGCAGTCGATATCTTAGAGATTTCAAATCCACCAGATAAAGTTAAAAGATATGTCAAGTATAAGAATTTGACCTTACCATGATCTCAGGCTCGATAAGAAACATAAATATTGGAATGAATGAGATGACATGTTCAAAGTGTATTTTAATAGGTTCATGTGTTTTCCCACTTCATTCATTGATTATGGGCATTGGCTTACTGTTAGGCGATTACCCATGGTCTATGAAATATTATAGAGATGAAATATTAAATATTTAATATATTCCACTGCTACTCGATAATGAACTTAAGACGGTCGCACTATATAGTTCCCATCTATGTTACAAATTCAAAGATGTTTATTAAAAGTTAATAAATGATTATTTCGGTGTTTCCTAATTGGATTAGGATCATCGGGATATTTCGTAAATATTAATTTGATTAATAAATTCGAAATATAAAATTACAATTAATTATTTAAATAGATATTTGATATTTATATTAAATTAAATTAAATTAAATATAATTTTATTGATTATTAATTAAAATTAAGTAAGTAAATTAATTAATTAATAGTTAATTAATTATTAGACAAAAATAATATTTGATAGGTCAGTATCCGAGGACTTCGGGTCCGGCCTGACCAGTATAGCTCGAGAGGACGATTCAGTATTTCTCAGGTCAGGATTGCCAGTATAAATACAGATCGGGAATTTGTGTCTTCAATAAAGCTTTGACGTGACAGGGCAACTTGTGGGGTTATCTTCTGACACACTCCACCGCGCGAGCAGGTGGATACAGGCTGGCATTATTAATGTTGCATGTGGCAGTACCCAAAAAGAGTGATTTAATGAAATGTCAGATGACATGTTTTACTTTCAGCGGAGATGGGCTAACGTGGCTGACTTCACGAGGATGGTGGAACAATAGTTATTTTCCATAGTAGTTAAAGAGGTTGAAAGCACTTTTGTAAATGTTAGAAATTTTTACTCAAGGACTACTTGTGAGAAAGAGAGAAAAGAGTTTGTAAGAATTGAGAGAATACAATAAGCTCGACCATACTCAATCACCTGTAAAAAATAGGTTGGCTAAACCCGACCACATTATAAAATCAATATTTTTTTTTTGTTCTCGTGGACGTAGGTTGGATCATTCCGCCGAACCACGTAAATCATTTGTTAATATTTGTATTTGTTCTCATTTTCTGCTAAGTTTGCTTTTGGTTCCCAACAAACCAAACAAATTCACAATTGGAGGAAGATTATTCGAGAAACGAGTTTCCGAATTTATCCATGAAATGAAAATTAACCGTCAATATATATATATAAAAGTAGATATATACTAACATGTTCACATATATATACTTTTGCACTAACCCCAAAATCTGACACAAATACTGTATCAAATGATTTGACACTCGACGGGTAATGAACGAAATTTTTTTCCATTCTAAAAAAAACTCATGTTTTTTTTTTTTTTTTTGAAGTCATATTGAAATCAGAGCATATTGTTTAGTAGATATACATTGAAATTAGATACTTAGATGAGTAATTTCCAAGCAGTTTCCTTTAATTGGCCACCTAATTTAAAATCTTAAAAGAGATATGTTGTTAAAAATAAGAGTGATAATCGAGACGTTTTGTCTCAATTAAGTATCATTTTCGGCCCGGTCTGATTATAATTCAAGATAAAAATATCATCCTGAATCCCGACATAATTTTCAAAACTGGATGAAAATTCAAATCTTCTCGAATTCCAACCTTTTTTTTTTTTTTCGGATCTTGAATCTTAATCAAAATTTGAAACTTTTAAAATTAAAATCCGGGATTTAAAATAATTTTTCGTCTCGAATCCCAACTTAATTTTTTATTCGGGATTAAAATGCATCCCCTTCAATCCATAATTCGAAGCTTTGATACCCCTAAAAATAACTATTTTTAAACCGGAGTTTAGCTCTTGATGGATTGGATGGAATTCAAAGTTTCAAAATTCAAGTCAATTAGGTTTCTAGAAATATGTTGAAAAAAAAAACCAACCATTTATTATTTATTAAAAAGACTAGTCGTAGATATTTTTTAAAAAGACGGGAAAAAAATTGCCGACTATAAGGGACACTACAACTTTTTACTTAAATGATACAAGTTAAAAATCTACCTCTTTATTTTCTTTTTATTTAGGAGAAATTCTTAAAAAGATCAAAATCATCATAGCTTTTCTAATTTAATCTAAATATAAAGTATTTTTCTCATTTAATTCACATACATATAAAAAGATATAAATATGCATGATAAAATAATGTTATTAAAAGATTATTAAAAAAAAATAAAGAAATGAAAAAAGGAAGTTATAAAAAAATTGAGGATTTTTTCTTTTAACTTTAAATTTAGAAACTAAATAAATCTCAAAATATAAAGAACTTGAAGAATAAAATTATATATTATTAATTTACAAATCATAAACTTTAAAATAAGTATCATAGTCGATATGTTTCAACCAAAAATTAGTTCAAAGATGACTCTTATATTTATAAGTTACCGTAAGTGATTTTATACGTTACGTAAACGCACGTATCACTTGAATAGTATATAAGATATTGAACACACAAAACTTATTATTTATCCTAATAAATTACTATAACTATACTTATTTTACTAAAACTAAACAATTATTTTAATGGATTTGATTGACTAACTATTTAGAAAGCTAAAAAGACAGAAACTAAAGTATTTTGGAAAACTTTATGCAAGAGAAAACTTAGGGTTGCAACTTCACATAACCACGCAAACAATGAATTATTGTATTTTTCATTCAGTTGAGCATTTATTATGGATTCTTATCGTAGAACACTAAATTATCCACTAGTATGTTCCGATGGTCAAGTAGAAACTCTTAACTTAATTAAATTACCTACATTCCTATGATAATTAATTTAAGCTAAACTCATTAAGTGCAAGTTCTAATATTTGCTACACATGCTCGGCATTTATATTTCTATCTTGCAAGAAAATCGATTCAACAAATGTGATCATACACTATTAATTCCCAAGGCTAATCCAAATTCATTTTTTCCAAGTTCATAGGGGTTTACCACATATATTCTATTTATGATCAGGTAATAGAACATATTAATAATAAAGAACAATAAAAAATCCAATAAAAAATTCAAAAGAATAAAAAAAATGTAATTTAATTAGCTTAAGATTCATTACAACCCTAAATTAATGAATTAGTTACTCATATTTGTCACTAAATATAAATAATTCATGGTTACAAGTAGACCCGGCCACGGTTCCGGTTGGGAACCGGAACCGAACTAGAACTGAACCGGTTGGAACCGGAAGGTTCCGGTTCCAATGGGGGGCAGGGAGCCAACGGCTCCCTGTCCAAATATGAAAAAAAAAATTTATAAATTAAAATATAAATTACTAATATATCTCTAATAACGGTAATAAAACGGTTATATTTAGGGGCATTTTTTGTATCAAAAAAATTCTAAAACTCTATAAATATGATTCATTTTTCATTATTTCAACCCACCAAATTCTCAACTCTCTCATTTTCTATAATTCTCTTATTCTCAATCTCAATTCAATACAATTCTCTTATAATCTTATTCTCAATCTCAATTTAATTAGTTGTTAATTTGTTATTATTCGCAAATCACAATTATTCAATTTTCTTATTTTCTTCCTAATTTCTCAAACGAAAAATGGCAAGCTCATCTGAGAATATAATGTCAAATATGCCAACCCAAGAGAGCGACCCTAGTGTCGATGCACAATCACGGAGAAGAGAAGTTAAGGCTCAGTCCTCGGATATTTTCAAAATTCATTTTCATTTGGAACGCCTATAAGATGATACACAACGAGCAATTTGCACCTATTGTGGGGTTACCTATAAATTTTCTGGTGGATACGGCAATATGATCAAGCACATGGAAAAACATCATTCGGTTGAACTTGGCATTGATACGACACAAACTCAAATGGCCAGGTACGCATCATCTAGTAGAGATACGAGTGCTGTAGATTTATTTAAATATTCTGATGCAAAAAATAGAGAAGAATTTGCGAAATTAACTTGTATGGCACATCTTTCTTTAAGCTTTGGTGAAAAACTTCATTTTACTAATTACGTGCATAATGTTTTAAACCCTTCTGCATGTAGAATGACTCGAAACACAACAAAACGTCATATTTTTAAATTATATAAAGATGGTAAAATTATTTTAAATGAAATATTTAAAGAGATGAAAGGTCGTATTTCTATATGTTCTGATATTTAGAGTGACCATTGGCAAACACACTCATACATGTGTGTGACTTGTCATTGGATTGATGCATCATTTACCATGCAAAAATGACTTATTGCATTTAGAGTTTTTGATGACCAACATACTGCACATAATATTTATAGAATGATGAAGGTAATTTTTGATGAATATGGTTTACTGCATAAAATTTTAACAATTGGATTTGATAATGCATCTGCAAATACTGCATCCATCAATGATTTAAAATCCTTATGTCAACCAAATTTAGGGGGTCAATTTTTTCATATTCGTTGTACATGTCAT
>SKCR01032554.1:0-33125 GCA_019454045.1 Zanthoxylum bungeanum | reverse complement strand
AGAAAGCTGCTTGGACTCTCCCAGAGTACTTATATTGACAAAGTGTTGAAGCGATTCAACATGGATCAATCCAAGAGGGGATTGATGCCAATGTCACGTGGTATCCTTCTGTCTAAAGACATGTGTCCTAAGACTCAAGAAGAGAGAGATAACATGAGTCGGATACCGTTCGCCTCGGTAGTCGGATCGATCATGTATGCCATGATATGTACGCGACCTGATGTGTCATCTGATTTGAGCATGTGCAGTCGCTATCAGGCCGATCCAGGTGAAGGTCACTGGATGGCAGTTAAGAATATCCTTAAGTATCTTAGACGAACTAAGGATGCTTTCTTAATTTATGGAGGTGGAGAACTTGAGGTATCTGGGTACACCGATGCAAGTTTCCAAACCGACAAGGACGACTTCAAGTCGCAATCGGGGTACATTTTTTGTTTGAATAACGGAGCAGTGAGCTGGAAATCTTCCAAGCAAGATATTGTTGCCGATTCAACAACAGAAGCGGAGTATATCGTTGCGTTGGAAGCAGCAAAGGAGGCAGTTTGGATCCGAAAATTCCTAATCGGATTAGGAGTAGTTCCGTTAGCAGCTGAGCCGTTCCATTGTATTGTGACAATAACGGGGCTATAGCACAAGCTAAGGAGCCAAGGTCTCATCAACGATCCAAGCATGTCTTCTTCGCGTTACCATCTGATTCGGGAGATTATAAATCATGGCGATGTAAGGTCGAGAAGGTCGCATCGGATGACAACATTACAGATCCGCTGACGAAGGCTGTTCTTCAGCATGTGTTTGAATGACATATACATAGTTCATGTATTAGATGCTTGAGTGACTGGCTATAGGCCAAGTGGGAGATTGTTAGACATTATGACCCATAGCGTCACTATTTTGTAAATGATATTGTATTATTGTACAAAATTAACTATGTGATAATGAAATTGCCTTTTGCCGTTTTGTAATTTATTTACTTTGATATAAAATGGCGAAAGTCCATATGATTAGTTCCGTATTGAGATGATATGAGACAGTATCAATATAAAAGGTTTAATCATTAAATATCCCTAGTCGGAGTATTATCGAGATCAGACATCGATAATGCGGAATAGACTAGTATTGCACTTGTGCGCGTTGTGAGGGAACAACGGCATAGTTCTCATATATTTAAGTATAGGATACTTATGCAAGTGCGATAGGAGGTTGTGTTTTACCGATGGTACGGAAAACAGCTTCGCTCTGGATAGACCCCGCAGAATCCCATTGGTAGTATGTCTGCGTGTCTATGGGAGGCCGCATCAGGGTAGGTGTATATGGTCTTAACTTGAGACCTCATCGCTAGTACTTGCGACAATCGGTAAACTTTGGTTTTGGTGGTTCGGGGCTTTAACCGGTTCTGTGTACAACTCTTCTGGGTTTATCGAGAATCGTAGTGTGCTGGGTGTGATGTCAAGATGGAAGTATCACTTCAGACATATGGAGATGATGATCGCGCAGGATACAGAACTAGTACTCTATAAAAAGGTTGCAACTGTCGGGACAATATGACCAGGTCAGGATTGTCTGATTTAAGAGACTAGATATTTTATGTCCGATATATGTTTCGTACGGGGCAGACACATTTCCAGCCCCAGGCCTAACATGTGATCGTCCGATACTGGATCGATGTACGCAATACTATGGTATACTACGCTTGATAAAGATCTAATATTCCAATAAGAAAATTTCTGGAGAATTGGGTAGGCATGGCGCTTTGCTAGAAGCTAACTTGTCTTGTAAATCGGTAAAAACGTAGTACAAGGTACGTACGTGTTCGGATTATCCGACGACCGTATTTACTGCCAACATATCCGGAGATCTCTTGGGTCGCTTCCTGAAGATTCACCTATGATATTTGATTCGAACTTTATTAATCTTGGATTAATTACGGAGAAACTTTATCTTGGATAAAATGCCTAATTTAGAGAGAAAACAATTAATTTGGAATTAATCGATAAAATAATATGTTTGATATATTAAACGAAATTAGATTTCGGCGCGGAATTAAAATCGGATTTAATTCGGGCAAACGAATTGATTTAGAATTAATTCGTTAGCGACGTGAATAGTGATTTCGCTAGGCATAATTATTTAATTTACGTCGCGACAGAAATTCGTTAATTCGGAATTAGCGAAATCGAGCCCGAAAGTGTTTGCGGACACATTCGTATTTTGAAATGAGTGGGGCCCGCAAGTCACATCGCGAAGTCACATCACTTGACATGACTAGTTGATGGATGTCACAAGTCACCTTTATTGAGTGACACATTGTCACTATTCATGAAAGAAGTTGGTGAGGCCATTTAATGGCTTTTTGGAGGGAAAATGTTTTTTGACTTTTTGGAAAGGTATTTACCAAATATTTTGGTAATTATTTTTCATAACTCGTTTTTAGAAAACAAAAAGAAAAAAAAACAAAAGGCTTCTCTCCCTCTCTCTCTTGCTCACGCCGTGAGCTTCCAAAGGCAAGAAAGAATTGAATTTTCTTTTACTCCTTTTGCTAGCACATTGAAGGATCAAAAGAGGTGATAGGGAAACAACCTTGGAGCTTGGAATACAAAGAAAGCTTGGAGCTTCTTCTTCACTTCCACCTTGGCCGAAAGTTTGCACCTTGGAGACTCAAAGATTTTCTTCATCACTTTTCATCACAAGCTTTGTAAGTATGATTCTGCCATGCTTCAAGTTTTACATATATAAATCATGTGTTTCATTTGCTTATACTTTCTTTGGGACAAATATTAGAAACCTACACACAGGTTGTCTCCGATTGTAAGTTTCAACACTTGCCGCAAGAAGAGAATCAGATGGCAGACGTATTAGATACACTTGCAGTGACTTGGGAAAATCCAGAGAAGTTAGTGATGAGTCCATTGGTACTGACAACAGCGAGCATACCTATTTATGAGATATAAAGAGTTATGGAAGTGGAGGTCGACGACGGAAAACCTTGGTACCATGATATTCAGCAATACCTGGAACACAGAGAACTCCCAAAAGAAGCAAGCAGAAAATATAGAATAGCTATTGAGAAGTTGGCTTCTCAGTATGTGGCTTTGAAATGAGAATTGTACAAGAGACAGGTAAATGGCGTTGAGCTGAAGTGTTTGAGAAAAGAAGAAGCTCAGAAGACAATGGAAGAAGTACATGCCGAGGTATGTAGACCCCACATGAATGGGTTGAACTTGTCTCGTAAGATTGTAAGACAAGGCTTCTACTGGTTGACCATGGAGACAGACTGTGCAAAGCTGGTAAAACATTGTCATGATTATCAAGCACACGGTAATTTGAACCATCTGCCTCACACAGAGTTACATGGGCTATCAGAGCCATGGCCTTTCTCAGCATGGGAATTGATATGGTCGGGGAGATTCGACCAAATACATCGAATAAACATCGCTTTATAGTAGTGGCAGTGGACTACTTCTCAAAATGGGTGGAAGCAGAGTCATTTCGCAGCGTTACAGCAAAGCAGATGGCAAAGTTCATAGTTCAGAACATCATATGTCGGTATGGGATGCCGCATCATGTAGTGATAGACAACAGAGTTCAGTTTCAAGGAGAAACGAAGGCGATACTATAGAGATATGAGATTGGACATCACAAGTCATCACCTTACAGACCGCAGGCAAATGGGGCTGTCGAGGCAGCCAATAAGACAGTGAAGAAGATATTAGCCAAGATGATAGAAAACTACAAAGATTAGGCCAACAAACTACCATATGCCCTGTGGGGGTACAGAACATTAGTAAGAACAGTAACAGGAGCCACGTCTTACTCTTTGGTCTATGGAATAAAAGTAGCACTGCCAGTGGAAGTTGAGATACAGTCCTTGAGGGTATTACCAGAAACAGAGTTACCTAAACAAGAATGGGATGCACAGAGATTTGAACAGTTAACACTGCTGGATGGGAAGAGAATGAAGTCCTTACTTCACATGCAGATATATCAGAAAAGTCTTGCCCGAGCATTCAACAAAAAGGTGCGCCCTACTAAGATTAGAAAGGGTGACTTGGTACTTAAGCAGTGAAGGTCGTCGACGACAGATCCTAGTGGAAAGTTCAGACCTAACTGGGAAGGACCTTACATAGTGCAGAAAGTAATGGGAAATGAGGCAGTGAGACTGTCAGATTTGGAAGGGAACGAGTTCACCGAGCCGATCAACGTGGACAGATTGAAACAATACTTCGCTAGAGAAAGAGAAGACCTGGCAGAAGACCTAACCCAACGGGATAAGGAATTCATCCATGCACGCATACACGTAACATACTTGCATTCTTTTTGTGTTTTGTCTGTTCTATGTTTGTAGGTTTTCGGTAAAAGAGAATCGAACCCCAATAGGGCGACTGGAGACACATGAAGGCACATGGCGCCAAGGAGCACGATGCGGATCTAACCCACCAGAAACAGGGAGTACCTCTACCCTTGCATACGTATGCATCACCTGCACGATTTTTTATTGTGTTCAAAGGTCTCGAAGAAAAGAAGGGAAAACGGCAAAGTACAAGCAAATTTAAAGCAAACAAAACAATATCAGCAGTTTTCAAAGAATGAATCCCAGAGGGCGAAGCCCATATTGTTAGCGGTTGAAAAGAGGAATACCGGAAAAGAGAGAAGCCTTTGATGGTTAGGCATATGTCTGATGATGACATTTCTTGCTGCAGAGAAAAACCTTAGAAACGATAAGTGCGAGATGTGCTCTCATCTCGGCTAGACTCGCGAGCACTTGATTACAGGATCTCAACAGTAGAAGCCTGAGTAGCTAGCAAGATGACTAGTTGAAGAGATGGTGCATCAGTGAATGGCCGGTTGCCTAGGTGTCCATCCTGGTTCACTGATGCTACGATATATGATATAGTTGGAAACAAAGAAAGTCTCTGCTATGAAAAGAAAAAAAATTAGACCGCTTATAACCAATAAACGTGAAGCTACCCATGGGGGAGTATTAGGACCACCATGAGGAGAAATGCTACCTTAAAAGGTATGTGAGTCAAAAAATAGAAAGAAAGAAAAGAGAAAAAGAAAGTTCAAAATGAAATTAGAGAAAGAAAAAGAAAAAAGAAAAAAGAAGAAAACCATATCATGTTGAGTACGTGGAAGTAATCACAGAGTGTGATCAAGACATCTAGGTTGGTAAGACCCACTGATCCGGTTCTCCGAGACAAAATCATCAAGTTGGCTTACTTAAGGGTGAAGCTATGAAAGAGCCTTAACACACACACACTTGGAGTCTGGTTTAGATCATTCACTCAGACAGTCGGATTTGAGTTGTATCAGGTACTTTGAAGGTTCTATGGTTTCGACACGGAGCATCCGTTGAGGAAAAATATGTTTAACTATCAGGATTATCTTGTGAGAGGCAGTACAATATGTTGGAAAGAACCTTCACATCATCAATATCAGTTTTAGGGGTGAGTCCCGGGGGCGATACGTATACCAGCATCAGTTTTAGGGATGAGTCACATGGTTGAGACCCACATCACATCAGTATCAGTTTTGGAGATGAGTCTCATGTTTGAGGCCCACATCCACATCAGCATCAGTATCAGCAAATTTGGGGATGCGTCTCAGGGTCGTGACCCACATCATCAGTATTTTTGGGGATGTGTCACAGGGTCGTGACCCACACTGTCAACATTATCAGGATGCGTCCCAGGGTCGAGTCCCCCATTATCGGTTACAGTTATCGAGATGCGTCCCAAGGTCATTGGCCCTATGCATCATCAGTTTTGGGGATGCGTCCCAGGGTCGTGACCCATATTGTCAGCGGTATTGGGATACGTCCCAGGGTCGAGGCCCCCGTTGACGGTTGCAGTTATTGGGATGCATCCCGGGATCGAGGTCCACTGCGTCATCAACTCAGCTCGAAGCAGCATGCAAGTCAGGTGGCAGCTGGCGAGCCAGGTAAGTAAAAATGCATTGCACGACTTTGATACGATTGTCATTGTCACACACTGCACAAGTCCCAATCAAAGTGGGGGCGACTGTAGGCACTACATTTTTGCATGTAAGTCCCTATGATGAGTCTCATTTAGAGGCACTACCTTTTAAGTCGCGGAAGTCATGGGAAACGGACGTTAGAAGGGAAAAGTTAGAAATCAGTACTTTGTCAGATTTTATTCGCTTATTTAGCTTCGGGTTCGCTTGTTGGACTTCTGTTTTAAAACATCCTTATCCCAAACCCCCGTAAGACACACACCAAGCCCACACACCACCACACACACACTAAGCCCACCAAATAAACCAAACTCACGCCTAAAGAAGACCACCCACCCGCCCAAGCCCAATAAAACACATCCAAAATAACAAAACACATATTTAACACATGGTGAAATTAAAACAAATCAATAAAATATAAATAATCACATACCTAATCAAAAAAAATCAAATATTTAATCTTCCTAATCAAGCCAAATCTTATCCCTAATTAAGTAGATGATTTCCTTGTGTGACACTAATAAAATATATCCCCAATAATTACACAAATCTCATTCCTATTCAAACAAGGATGAACCCTAGCTTTTAACTATAAAAGAAACACAAATTCAACCATTGCCCTCTCCTATCATCATACGTCTAACACAAGTAACAAGCAACAAGAAATAATTCTCTTCTCATCCTCTCTTCAATAGCCGAAAACACTGCCCTCAAACCGCCTCCATTGTCGCACAAACCTTCATTGAAACACTCTCCTAAACAACCAGCAACCTAACTGAAACAGTCCCCGAAACAGCTCCCTAAGACCACTGAAAATACTGCCTTAAACCACACCCTATAACCACCAAAACACACCCCTCAAAACAGTCCCCAATACCACCGAAAATAGTCCTAAGATCTACCCCTATAACCACCAAAAACTGCACTGTTTTTGTACCCCAAGACCACAAAAACACATCCCCCAAAATAGTCCCTGCATCACCGAAAAATAGCATTTGAAACCACCCTGCAGTGACGAAAAACAGCCCCTGAAATTTCAATATAATCATCGAATAAATCACCCCAAACAGTGGCCTAAATTACCAAAAATAGTGGAAAAAATACTGCACTTTAAAACCCTTAAATCACCGCACAAAATAGCAGCCCTAATCCCCTTAGAAACCGCAAAACAGTCCCTTAATACAGCAAAAATAGTGACTAGAAAAACAGAAGAAAAACAGTAGCAAAACAGAGTAAAAAACAGCAGCCCAAACAGCAAAACAGCGAGGAAAGAACATGAACTAGCGAACGGGAAGAGTTGCGGAGTGTTGGCCCTTCCGACGGCCTTGTGACGCACTTCTAAGAGTCGACATAAAAGGTTAGACCTATGGGCACCTTTCTTATTTATTTTCATTAATCTTTTAATTAATTATTGAATTTCCTTCGCATGAGAGTCGTTGGTTAATGTGTGTTGTGGCCATTGGATGAATAGAAATTGTGTCGTCTCTTATGGTATTTCGGATGGAAACCCAGACGTAAATTCAGTAGTCGAATCTGAATGGACGGTAGTGCGGTCTGTACTTGGGAAACAACTCCACGTACCACTTGAGCAAACAACACATCTTTCACTTTATTTTATCTTGTTTGTTTATTATACGTATTTTATATTCCGTATTTTATTTTCCGCACGTTACTTGCTTGTGTATTGATGATATAGTGCGCATGGGCTTAGTATGTTGGTCTAAAGGTTCTCTATTTGAGGGAAGAACAGTCTAAAAGGCTACATTTACGACAATACGTTGCCGCGCCAGACGAAGTGTGTTTGATTGAATGTGAGATATGTTCAATCGAGTATATGAAGTCCTATATTGTTGTCTTTATTTTATATTTATTGTGATGTAATGCACATGGGCTTAGTATGTTGGTCTAAAGGTTCTATATTGATGAGGGAAGAAAAGTCCAAAAGGCTACCTTACGATAATACTTTGCCGCGCCGGACGAAGTGTGTTTGATTGAATATGAGATATGTTTAATCGAGTATACGAAGTCCTATATTGTGTCTTTATCTTATATGCATTGTGATGTAATGCGCATGGGTTTAGTATGTTGGTTTAAAGGTTCTCTATTTGAGGGAAGAAAAGTCCAAAAGGCTACCTTTACAACAATACTTTGCCGCGCCGGACGAAGTGTGTTTGATTGATTGAATGTGAGATATGTTTAATCGAGTATACGAAGTCCTATATTTTTGTCTTTACTTTCTATGCATGGTGATGTAATGCGCATGTGCTTAGTATGTTGGTCTAAAGGTTCTCTATTTGAGGGAAGAAAAGTCCAAAAGGCTACCTTTACGACAATACTTTGCCGCGCCGGACGAAGTGTTTTTGATTGAATGTGAGATATGTTTAATCGAGTATAAGAAGTCCTATATTGTTCTCTTTACTTTATATGCATTATGATGTAATGCGCATGGGCTTAGTATATTGGTCTAAAGGTTCTTTATTTGAGGGAAGAAAAGTCTAAAAGGCTACCTTTACGATAATACTTTACCGCGCGTTTTATTATTCCGTTGTTTACTTTTTGTATGTCATCTCCTTGCATAATCATGCATCATATTGCATGGCGCATGTGCAAATCTACTTGGATTAAAGGTCTTCCATTTCGAGAGATGAAAAGCCTAAGGGCTACCTTTCCCACGATGTTTTGCCGCGCCAGACAAAGCACATTCGATTGAACGTAAGATACGTTCAATCGGACACTTGAAGTCCTATATATATATGGGTATATATTGCATCTCTCTTCTTTCACCTTTATTGTCTATCTTCTTTTGCATCACATCATGGCACGTTTATTTTAGTGTATAATTGCCTCTTTAATTATCTCTTTACATTATGCACTTAATTGCCTCTCTTTAATATGCATGCTTGTACAATTATTGTTTATTTGCGTCTATGTGTTTATGAATATAATGTGTTCATGAAATTATATGCTTGCCGTTATTCCAATTTATTTTTTTATGCACGAACTTAAAAGTAGATTATCCTTGGAAATATATGTTGCTTAGGCTTGGTTAGATTATTGCACAAATCCTTTCATTACAAGTGGCATAGATTATCCTTGAAAAGGTCCCTTACTGATGCCATTTTAATATTTATGTTTAAAAAGGTGATGACATGTCTTATAATGCAAAAACATACAACAGAAATTTATATAGTATACAGTGGCGCAACCATTAATAAGGCATTGAAAGTAAAAAAAAAAACAAAAGATAAAATAATACCAGTAGCAAAACAAAAAGACAATTAAGTAAGGCAGATCACATATCACGTTAGTCAGGCTTTGTAGAAGCTTGGCTAGACATAGGCACGATTCGCTGGATATCCCCAATGTAAGGCCGAACTTACTTGAAGTCCGGTCGGATGTGTTGCGTAAACCAAAAAGGCTAGAAACTCAGGGTCACACACATGGTAGTAATAAAAGATTTAGCAATGTTATAGTAACAGTAAGGTAATTAAAAAATAGAACATATGAAATGCTACGTAAATAGTTATCAAGTATGGTAATAGCTCTATCAATGATAACAACATAGATGTAGCACTAATAGCATAACATTAAAACAAATGACTAAAAAAAGTATGAAGGAAATAGTGACAAAACCGCAAATAAATGAAATACATACATGCCTTGTCGGCCTAGTTTAAGGAAGCTTGATCGGAATTTATTCATATCATCAATGTCCTGTCGGACTTAATGCAAATATGGCCTGATATACATAAATATTAGCATAATAAAGAAGCAGCATTCGTATATAATAGTAATAATAGAATAATAGTAATAAAGTGACTACAAACACAAACAAAGGTAAACTAACTAGATATGGCATGGTATTAATAAAAACCTAATTCTGTAAAAAACAACCTTCCGTATATTCATTTCCCAGTGGTACGTGAAGTTATATCCCTAGTATAGAACATATTATCGTTCATTCACAATTGGATATGGAATTTACCTCTGGCTTTCCATCCAATATACTAACGGGGAACCACCATATACGACCAAACATATTTTAACTTACGTATGTTCGGTCGGATGTGAATCAAGTTTGACTGGACATACTCTATCAAGATAGTTCTGTAAAATGAGTAGAAATAGCAATAAAAGTTCCATCAAGTTATAGCTTAAGTGTATTGAACTCGTAAGACGCCTCTAAAAATTGGTCTGTTTTCTGAATCACTCGCCGAAAAGGGGGGGAAACTCCAGGGACTTCTCAATGTATTTTTCTCTAGGCTCTTTGTTGTTCTTTCTCAACTCACTTTCTTTTGCTATCAATTCATTGTGTTTTTTCATTCTGCTAATCCTCTTTGTTCATTTTCCTCCCCTTTTCATTCATCTTACTTCATTTAAATAGGCATAATACTTACGGGATAATAATGACATTAAAAAAAATCTTGAGCTAAATCCCTTATTAGTTTGGCATAATCCAACTACTTAATCAGATAACCAATAGGAGTCTTATATCCAGCTGGATTTAAAACTTCCAATACATATATCGGGCAGCCTACTCATATCTAAGAGAGGTCTGGCCAGGCATAGGTGATGTCCGGCCTAATGTTATTGTTTGAGATAGGTTTAACCAGACGTAGGTAATGTCCGGACTGTTGGGTTTCTATTAAGTCTCAAGGATCAATTCAAGCAAGAAATCATGTGTGAATACTCAAAATAAATATGGCGAAATCATACTTACATTGATTGGATTTGGCGATGCGTTGAACACAAAAATCTTAAAGCTTTTGGTCCATGATGCTCACGGCAAAGGCTCCTTTTGTGCTCCAATAATTCGGCCATGGATGTCCTCCAAGCTCCAAGCTTTGTGTAGTGTATTCCATACCCACGGGTGGGTTTCCCTATCACCTTTGCAAGACTCCGGAAGTGTGCTAGCACCTTGGAAATTTTGCCACACAATTCCCTTTCTTTCTCCTTGTGTTCACGGCAATTGTAGAAAAAATTGGAGAATAAATGGCCCAAGGCCAAAAGGATGGAAGAGAGAAGAATGAGAATATGTGTTTTGTGTGTTATAATATCTAATACCAAAAAATGAAAGTCAAATACCAAATAACAAAATAATGGTAAATGTCTTTCAAGTCACACAACCACCACTATCAATCAATAGTGACATGTTGTCAATCACTCAAAGTGACTAGACATCATATCAATCAAAGTGACTAATGATTTGAAGCTTAATGTGACTAGTGGGCCGCACTTGAATTCGAAATGTGAGTGCGCCCGCAAACACTCCCGGGCTCGGGTTCGCTAATTCCAAATTAACGAATTTTTCCGTAGCGACGTAATTAAATAATTATGCCTAGCAAAATTACTATTCACGTCGATAACGAATTAATTCTAAATTAACTCGTTCGCCCGAATTAAAATCTAATTTTAATTCCGCGTCGAAATCCAATTTCATTTAATATTGAATATATTAATTTTATCGATTAATTCCAAATTAATCGTTCTCTCTCTTTAAATGATATTTTATCCCAGATAAAATATCTCCGCAATTAATCGCAGATTAATTTTCTCTCTCATCTAATTAATCCCAGATTAATAAAGTGTGAGTCATACGTCATCGGTGAATCTTCGGGAAGCGACCCATGAGATCCCCGGATATGTTGGCAGTAAATCCGGTCGTTGGACTATCCGAACACGTACATACCTAGTACTACGTTTTTACCGATTTAAAAGACATGGTTGGCTTCTAGCAAAGCACCGTGCCTACCCAATTCTCCAGAAATATTCTTACTGGAATATGTGATCTATATCAGGAGTAGTATACGTAGTATTGCGTATTACGATACAGTATCGGATGTCACATGCAAGGTCTGGGGCTGGAATTGTGTCTGCCCCGTATGAATCACATATCAGATCTCTGGTAACTAGTCTCTATAATCGGATAATCATGACCTAGTCATATTATCCCGATGACTGCAGTACATAAGAGCACCAGTTCCGTATCCTACATGATCTTTATCTCCACTATGACTGAGTGATACTTCCATCTCGACATCACACCCAATACACTACGATTCTCAATATACCCAGAAGAGGCATACACAGAACCGGTTTAAAGCCCTGGACGACCAAAACCAAAGTATATTGATTATCACAAGTATTAACGGTGCAAGTCTCAAGTTAAGACCAAATACACCTACCCTGATTCGGACTTCCATAGACACATAGTCCTACTACCAATGGAATTCCGAGGGGTCTATCCAGAGCGAAGCTGTTTCCGTACCATCAGTAAACACAACCTCCTATTACACTTGCATGAGTATCCAATACCCAAATATATGAGAACTTCGCTGTTATGCTCCCACAACGAGCACAAGTGCAATATTGGTCTATTCCGTATTATCGATGTCCAATCTCGATAATAGTACGACTAGAGAAATTTAATGATTAAACTTTTATGGATTGATACTGTCTCATATCATCTCAATCTGGAACTAATCATATGGACCTTTTATCATTTATACATCTTGGTAATCTAATTACAAATGATAAAAGAGCAATTTCTTTTGTTACATAGTTAATTTGTACAACAACACCCTGATCTATACAAATAGTGATGCTATGGGCCATAACTGTCCAACAATCTCCCACTTGCCCTATAGCCAATCACTAAAGTGTCCTACACCCGAACTATGTACGGTTCGCTCAAACTTCTGCTGAGGAAAGGATTTCGTTAGCGATTAGCATGATTATCATCTGATGCGATTATACGAATCAGATGAATATTTGAAGTATGTATCTGGATCGTTGATGAGACCATTAATTCTTTAGCCTGTGCTGTAGCCTAGCTCAGCTGCTAACAGAACTACTCCTAATATGATTAGGATTATTATCGATCCAAAAGGCTTCTATTGCTGCCTCAGCTGCAACAATAATGCACTTTTGTTGTTTATTCGGTATTAGTATCTTGCTTGGAAGATTTCCAGCTCACGGTTCCTTTATTCAAACTGTGTAGTACCGTTATAGCGACTTATAGTCGTTATTATCGGTTTAGAAACTTGCAATGGTGATCCCAGTCACCTCAAGTTCTCCTTCTACATAGTATAAGACAGCATCCTTAGTTCATCTAAGATACTAAAGGATGTTCTTAACATCAATCCAATGACTATCACTTGGATTGGCCTGATTGTAACTCTATAAGCTCAAAGTATATTAGACACCAGATCGCGTACATTTATTTCAATGTACGAGTTCTCAGAGAGTATTAACAACTTTAAATCTATCCCAATAGATCTTTATTAAAAGAATAAACGTTGTTTCTCCCAAGAATTCTATGGAGAATTTTTCATGAAATCCAAGCTTTCACCGATTATAATAAGGGAATATCATTTCCAAGAAATGACATATCATCATTTATTTAGGACATTCACTGTCAGTGCGCTCCCACTAACCTCCTTATATACACAAGAATCATTTTCATTTTGAATTAAATCATATACCATTATGATTACATCAAAACGATAATTCCAAGAATGTTATGCTTGCTTCAATCCATCCATGGATCGAATTAACTTGCAAACCTTGTTTGCTCATTTTGGTACGACAAAACCGTCAGGATGTTGTAAACATCCTCCAAAAGTTTTCCGTTAAGGAAAGCGATTTTGACGTTCAGTTGCCATATTTCATAAATGAAACATGCAGCATTAGCAAGCATTATCCAAATGGATTTAACCATGGCAACGAGTAAAAGGTTTCATCGTAATTGACACAATATTGATAAAGATACCTTTTCGCTACAAGCCTAGCTTAGTACGTTGGTATGTTGCCTTCCATGTATGTCTTCCTTGAAGACTTATATAGTACCAATAGGCATAATTCATTTCGGTACATCAACTAGTATCCAAACTTAGTTGGTATACATGGAATCCATTTCGGACTTCATGGCACTTTGCCATAATAGGGAGTCGATACCTTGTATAACTTCCTCATACGTAGTCAGTTCGTATTCCTCAATAAGATTGACATCTTTATGAGGTGAGATCAGAAACCTATACCTCCCAGGTTGTTTTATGACTCTCACCGACTTGCGCGGTTCTTTTGTATTTGAAGATTTTTGGTATAGTTTCATCCTTGATGAACTATCTGTGTTCCATTAAGGAATCGGTACTCTAATTTTCATCGAGTTTTACTTTCCTCCCACTTACCACTGCATATAGGTATTCCTCTTAGGAAAACAGCATGAAGAGCAAAAATTACATTGTTCTCTTGTGAGTTGTATAAGTACTATACTTAGGTTTCCATAGGATAACCTACAACTTAGGCACTAATCTGATTTGGGTTCTAGTTTGGTATCATCCAAACATATGCCTAGCATTACCAAATCTACAGGAATGAGAAAACCCAGTTTCTTTCCTGTTCATATCTAATATGAAGTCTATCAAACAGATTTTTATAGAACCTTATTCAAAAAAAGTTGTGCACTGTTAATGCATATCCTTTGAAGGAAATGGTAGCTCAGAGTGACTCATGATTAACCTTATCATGTCCAACAAAATTCGGTTTCTCTATTCGGACACACCGTCAAATTGACGTGTTCCGGGAGGAGTCTTGATTGAAAGAATATTATACTCTTTCAAGTATTTGAGAAACTTATTGCTTAAGTATTTTCATCACGGTCCAATCATGATGTTTAATGTTTTAGCCGATCTGTTTGTTTACTTCGTGTCGAAACTCTTTGAGTTAATCAAAATTTTCGATTCGTGTTTTAAAAGAAACACATAGCCATAACGCGATGCCACATCCGTAAAGGTCACGAAATATTCATATCCACATCTAGCCTAGCTAGATATAGGCCCACTTACGTCACTATGAACAAGGGCTAACAGATCGGTGGCACTTACACTTTTACCAAGTAAAATGTGTTTTAGGCATTTTGCCCAATAAACTAGATTCGTAGACATCATTTGAATAGAATCAAATCCGTCCTAGTATCCACTCTTCAAAAGTGAGGATATACGAGTATTGCTTAATTGTGTCCCAGACAACAATGCCACAAATAAGTCTCAACTTATTAAATCAATTTGAGCTATTTGTTTGTCATGTTATACGTTTGAGATTCATTTATATTCTAAATATAAATACTATTATTCACATCTAATGTGTTTATCTTAATATCATCTTTATAAATTAAAAAACTTTAGTGTTCTAGAATATAAAGGTATACCCGCAACGGGTTAAAACCTGATATAGAAATAATGTTTCTAGTCAAACTAGTTACATTTAACAGTTTTCTAATTTTAAGTACATACCCAAATGGTAGTTCCTAAACTTAGGTATCTATGGTAAAATAGCGACTATTGTCCCGTTTCTGATTCGTAGCTAATCTCATCTGAAGTCAGTCTCCTCCTGCTTATCAGCAGATTCTGCACACAGTGCATTTTTATGTACCACATTCAGTATATAAAATCCAATTTTAATACTAGTAGCGACATGTTTAAACACATATGAAACCGGAGCCTTGCACACCATTTTCAATTCCTTCATGTCTGCCTTGTCCATATGGCAGTCATTCTTCCAGTGACCCCGTTTGCCACAGTTTAGGCAGAAATCTTGGGATATGTCCTATGTCTTCCAAGAAGACTATAATGACTTTTGCCTTTGCCCTTTTCCACCCCCAGAAGCCTTTGGCCAGGCCTTGGCCTTCTGGAATATCAAATAAGGTGCACCTTGCGCTTCTTGCCATATTGTAGACTCTGGCTTTGTCTCCTTGAGTATAGACATTAACTCTCCAAGAGTTGACTATTGCAATTTGTACTTCTAAGATCTAAGGATAGATCTATGAAGATCCTTCAATTTCAATATCATACTATAAAGATCTAATCCTTAGTTCTGACTAAGAAATTAACGAGTCTATTTGGCAAGTATGACGGATTAAGCACTAAAGTTATCATCACATGAATATTCCAAATATCATATTCTACTATTTGCTCATCTCAAGGCTTAGGCTAGAGACGTCACTATATCAAATAAAGTAACTTCTCGGTTTCCAGGACTATCCTGAAGATTTTATTCCCAATTTGAAAAATTAAAGTCGTTTAAATACATTTTTTCCCAGGATTATGTTTTAAACACTAATCTTTCAAGTATCTTGATTCTAATAGCCCAACTATTTAATCAACGATTTTAGGTACTATTCATTATAATGATTACTATAGTCTAACTATATAATCAACTATAATTTAATTGATTAAATTCAATTATATTGATTACTATAATCCAATTATAAAATCAACTATTAATTGAAATTAGTTAATTCAAATATACTGATTACTATAATCCAATTATATAATCAACTATAAATGAAATAGTTTGAATACAGTCCAACTGTTTAATTAAAACAACGATTAATTATTAGTCCAACTAATATTTTAATGAACGATGAAAAATTGTAAAGAGCGCGTATGGCAAGTAACTAAACGAATATTGCAAATTTAATACTTGCCTCCCACTATTTTTTGGCGAGCCTCTAACCCTCTGTGGAGTACTCGGGAAACCTTGTTTCCTAGTGGGCTAGGATACCATTAAATAACACACAATCTTGACTTTGGCCAACAAATTGTATGATAATTAACTAGGTAGATCTCTAAGATCAATTGGATCCCTTCCAATTCCTAGATTCAGTAGGTGGACATCCAAGTCCGAAACATATATCTTATATATGTCAATATATCAAATATATTGCCTAACCTTTTTTCCTCTAAATCAACTAAGCCTTGCCTTTGGCACAACAAACTTAATGATCCCAGTTAAGCGGAACCCATTGACCTTGGAAAGCTTCGTAATCAATGTCGATGGACAAGAAGTGATCTTGACTTTGGCCAACAAATCACAACTTGGACAAGACACCGATATGCAACAAAGCCTTCATGATTAAAACACATTCACGACGGACAAAGGTCTTGACTTTGGCCAACAAACCAGTGCCAGTCTTGGATCTTGATTAAGAATCACTCAATGGAAGGAAAAATGCTTATTATGTTTTGAGGGTTTTTCGCATAATTGGCAACCAATTAATTATCTTTTTGTTAGGTCTCATCATCATACACCCTTAAACATGCATTCTAAACACATAATAAGACGCTTAGTAAAAATATAATAATGATATGCGGATGGATATTTAAACACATTTTTCCTAGAAAAAATCTCTCCATTTCCTCTCTCCCGCTAGCAGCAAGTATTACTTCTACCCGATTACATAACACTTCTAAAGAAACCTCATTTACATTGAGGGGAATAGGTGAGAAGAGAAATACACAGAGTCAAGAGGAAATAGGCTGGACACGCGGGTCCAATTAATAAATTCTAAATTTATTACAACAATTTCCAAAATTGCCCTCACCCATTTAATATCCATCCGATATACATGATTTATTAACATCGCATCCATGTATTCACACAAGCATGTTATCAATCAATGTAATCCAATTAATTAATCTGAATATTAATGACCATCCAATGTTCAAACAACGATTTGATTTTGCGCGAGTTCGACTCGTTTTGCGAATAAGTACTCAAGTACGAAGTTCTTGAATTAAATTAAACTACCACATTGAATCCAATTTAATTTATATTTAATACTAATCTTTATTTAATTCCAAATTAGATATTACACTTTATAATGTGCCTTTACGACTTAGATTCTAACTCTAATCGTTACGGGTCTCAAAGCCCGATTAACATCCAATATTAATTTAATTTAAAGTCCAATGGGCTTTTAATTAATTTCATAAGGCATGGACTTTTGGTCAATATGGGTCAAACCCAAAACCAAAGCCCATTTAAGGAATCTCCCTTATTTGCCAAGAAACCAATTTAGGCCCATTAGACAAATTAAATTAAAGGTCCATTAAGTCATAATTGGACTTATGGATATGGTTTTGGGCCCAATTGGATCCAACCAATTAGTCTAAACCAAAATTGGCCCAACCAAGCCCATTAAGCCCAATTACAACTTTAAAAGCCAATTCCAAATCTAAGCCCAATTAATTTAATTTCAAAATTCAAAATTTCATAATTAAATTTCAAAGTGTATGCCATAATTAATTAACCAATTAACATTTCCAAATACTAATTCACTCAATTAATTATGCTTATTATCATCAACACATGTCCAACACATTTGAATCAAAAATCACATCATTTTCATGCTTACTAGTCTCGGCATTTTAGGGTATTTTGTCCAATTCAAAATTCATCCAATTAAATCTCAAATCAACATTTCCCTATTGTTTCAAGTCATCCAATGATTAAAGAAACAAAATAACCATGACATTAGGGCATTGTTCATATTCGGCCGAGCAACATATTTGGGGAAAAATTAATTCAATCAATATTTCATGAAATTGATCATATATAACTTCAATACAACATCATTCAAGCATACTCAATCAATTAATTTTATCAAATCATGCTCAAATTGATTTAACCCAAATTTAACCCTAATTAAGTTTCATGCTCAAAATGGCTATGATACCATTGTTGGGTTTCTATTAAGTCCCAATGATCAATTCATGCAAGAAATCATGTGTGAATACTCAAAAATAATGTGGCCGAATCATACTTATATTGATCGGATTTGGCGATTAGTCCATGATGCTCACGACAAAGGCTCATTTTGTGATCCAAGAATTCGGCCATGGATGTCCTCCAAGCTCCAAGCTTGTGTATGTATTCCATGCCACGGGTGGGTTTCCCTATCACCTTCGCAAGACTCCGAAGTGTGCTAGCACCTTGGAAATTTTGCCACAAAATTCCCTTTGCTTCTTCTTGTGTTCACGGCAATTGCAGAAACAATTAGAGAAGAAATGGCCCAAGACCAAAAGGATGGAGGAGAGGATGAATGAGAAAATATGTTTTTGTGTGTTATAATATCTAATACTAAAAATTGAAAGTCAAATACCAAATAATAAAATAATGGTAAATGTCTTTCAAGTCACACACCACCACCATCAATCAATAGTGACATGTTGTCAATCACTCAAGTGACTAGACATCACATCAATCAAAATGACTAATGATTTGACGCTTGATGTGACTTGTGGGCTGTACTTGAATTCGAAATGCGAGTGCGCCGGCAAACACTTTCGGGCTCGGTTCGCTAATTCCAAATTAATGAATTTTTCTGTTTGCGACGTAATTAAATAATTATGCCTAACAAAATTACTATTCACGTCGATAACGAATTAATTCTAAATTAACTCGTTCGCCCGAATTAAAATCTAATTTTAATTCCGCGTCGAAATCAAATTTCGTTTAATATATCGAATATATAAATTTTATCGATTAATTCCAAATTAACCGTTCTCTCTCTTTAAATGATATTTTATCCCAGATAAAATATCTCCGCAATTAATCCCAGATTAATTTTCTCTCTCATATAATTAATCCCAGATTAATAAAATGCGAGTCATAGGTCATCGGTGAATCTTTGGGAAGCGACCCATGAGATCCTTGGATATGTTGGCAGTAAATCCGGTCGTCGGACTATCCGAACACGTACGTACCTAGTACTACGTTTTTATCGATTTACAAGACATGGTTGGCTTCTAGAAAAGCACCGTGCCTACCCAATTCTCCAGAAATATTCTTACTGGAATATGTGATCTATATCAGGCATAGTAGACATAGTATTGCGTATTACGATTCAGTATCGGATGTCACGTGCAAGGCCTGGTGCTGGAATTGTGTCTGCCCCGTACGAAGCACATATCGAATCTCTGGTAACTAGTCTATATAATCGGATAATCACGACCTAGTCATATTATCCCGATGACTACAGTACATAAGAGAACCAGTTCCGTATCCTACGTGATCATCATCTCCACTATGACTAGAGTGATACTTCCATCTCGACATCACACCCAATACACTACGATACTCAATATAGCCAGAAGAGGCGTACACAAAAACGGTTAAAGCACTGGACGACCAAAACCAAAGTATATTGATTGTCGTAAGTATTAGCGGTGCAAGTCTCAGGTTAAGACCAAATACACCTACCCTGATTCGGACTTCCATAGACACATAGTCATACTACCAATGGAATTCTGAGGGGTCTATCCAGAGCGAAGCTGTTTCCGTACCATCGGTAAACACAACCTCCTATTACACTTGCATGAGTATCCTATACCCAAATATATGAGAACTATGTTGTTATGCTCCCACAACGCGCACAAGTGCAATACTAGTCTATTCCGCAATATCGATGTCCAATCTCGATAAAACTATGACTATGGATATTTAATGATTAAACCTTTATGGATTGATACTGTCTCATATCATCTCAATCCGGAACAAATCATATGGACTTTTTATCATTTATATATCTTGGTAACTAATTACAAATGATAAAAGAGCAATTTCCTTTGTCACATAGTTAATTTGTACAACAACACCATGATCTGTATAAATAGTGATGCTATGGGCCATAACTGTCCAACACGGAAGAGGCTTAGTTGTTTTCCAAATTCTCTAGAGTTTCTTTCCCTTCTGGCATTTAACCATGCAACTTTCCAAAATTTCAAGCGGTGCCTCTATTGGGATATATGTCCTAGGGCTTCATGTATTGTAAATAGAATTGATTATTGTAATAATAAATGCATTATTTATTTATCAAAGGTGTTTGATTTAAGTCGCATATTGTCCAATTGTCTTGTTTACCTTGATTACTCTTGGTTTTTCAGACTTAGTATATGTTTGATGCACAAGAGGATATAAGTCTTAAGTTAGTAATCTAAATAGTCCATAGAGAGCAAACAAAGATGTTACTTTGTTTCTGGTTCATCTATAGCTGCGGTCCATTCTATACTTGTATGACGACCTTAATCCGGGATCGTTCATGTATTGACATTGGAATGGAGGCACCTTGTATTATGAGATCATATAGGACTGGACAGAGATAAAATTAATATCTTTTAATATCGCTTAACCGAAGAAATTTAATTTATCTAATAGATGGTTATATATGGATTCGATCTTAATCCTGAGTGTACTACGAACTTCTGCATGGTAGCCTATGTCATTTGATTTACTAAGGTGAGGTTGTTGTTGCATTCCCGACCAACCACTACGTATTTTGGGTATATGGTTTGGTGTGTAGCTGGGAACGTTTTACATAGATATGGAGTTCACTTCATCTTAGAGTTGATTTGAGACTTGAACAATTTGAGCGCTTAACTCTTCTATTACGAATTAGAAAGTTTTGTATTCATAATTGTTATGAAAGTTTTGTATTCATAATTGTTATTAATTAATTGTTCATTATAAAATCAATGGTACTTAAGAGATAACATATTTAGAGGGGTTTAAAGGACCAATGACCCGAATCTATTTATGAGATATTCGTGAAGGGCTATATCCATATATAGTGACTATATTGATGGAAACCGAAGATGTTCGGCTTATATTTTCCATCTACGGTGACGAGAGTTCAACTTAAGTTTTTAGTGGAATAATGTGAAGTTATAATTTGTAATATTTGATTAAAGAGTTTAATTAATATTTTGGGATTATTGGAGCTCGAAACCTTTGTTAGGGTTGGTGCTCGGAGTGCCAATCCGGATAGTATTTATGTCCGATTCATGAATACGAGCAATTCTATTTTCCATAATATTACTTATTTAATGGTAGCACCTATTGTCTTTTATACACATATTCGATCTAATTATGATTAGATTGAAACTAAATCTGGTTTAGTGATATGTGTATATTAGACAAAGACCCTAGGATTTACAATGTAGTGCGTAGTTACAACGTAGTTTCTAATTGACATTGGGAAGTGCACTATAAGATGTATATCCTTAAATAAAGTTCTTGGTTAAGATTTATTAACACGGGTCGGTTAGTAAAATCTCATGAGATTAGTACATGTCGTAAATCGTGACTTGGTCCAATGGTTTATCACAATGAACCATGAGTCTCGGAAGACTCGTATTCACATGTAGGTGTTTATTTGATAAAAAATTAACGACGCACTAAAGATTTCCTAATAGATTGTACACCAACGTCAATAGGAATATTCTCGAGTTGAGCGAGCATAGTGGTCATTTGACTTGATATATCATTGTGGATATATGAGTTATCCTCCACACTTTGATGGCAGTCACATCACCGATCTATTTAGATCAGACCTCCGCCTGTTCGTTGGGTGTAGACTGATGCTCATGATATCTTGTGTGTATCAAGATAGAATCCGTTAGTCTTGTGTACAAGGCATAGGCATCCTATACGTGTTTGCGATCTAGTAAATCCATGATCGTGGTATAACTTCGGAAATCAATTCTGAGTGTTATTTAGAGATCATAAATTTAAAAAGTCGACTATATTATACCGAAAGGATTTGACATTCTGATATATATCCCATGTATAATATGGATAGCCTGTGACAGAGGGATTATATGTATGCAATGACCTCGACTAGTATAGTTTAGCGAGATTATCTGTGGTCGTCATAATTCTTGAATGGGTGAATTACGGACACGAAATTGGATTTTGTGACAGATAAACCTAAACTTAGAGAGATGGAGTGTACTCATTGAGCACTTGGGCAATGCATTGTGAATTATATAGATTATTCATAATACTTCACAGAAATAAATGAGTTAATTCGAATCGTGTAAATGGTTAAACGAAAACACATGCATAAGGGCATTTTTAGTCAATCGTAATTGCATTCTGGATCAGATTTGGAATAAAAGTGAATATGGTGATGAAAAATATGTCCATTGAATGTATTTGATGTGTTTTGGGTATTGGAACAATTTCCGAAAATTATTTCGAAGTTGAAATAAGCGAAAACGGTGAAAAATGGCGTTACTATTGACTTTTGAACCAACCGGGTGACGGCTGTCCAAACAGTGAATTTGTCACTGTTCGGGCAGCCCATGAACTGCCCTAATACTATTAGGGCTGACCTGGGCAGCCCTCATATCTATTGGGTAGTCGGTTCGGTCAAAAATGCGTTTTATGCCATTTTACGGAAAAACATTTTAGTAAAAGTTTAGCGACATTTCTTTATTATTTATGTCGTTATTTGATATCGAATAAATATGTTCAGGAGAAATATGAATGAATTATTCATATTGTATATTGAATAATTCATTCGGTAATTTAAAAAAGTTTTGAAATTACGATTTCTCCCGAACAGTGCTTCCGCCGCGCCCTTTGCCCAAAACGCCAACAAACGTAGGTCCATTTGGTCCCCATGCTAACTCGATTAACTGCAGCTAACCTAATATAATTAGATTGTCTAATAATATACTCACAATATATTTATATATTATTAATAAGATTAATAATATATTTTTTTGTCACAAGTAAAAACTATGTTAAATTAGTTTAACTTAATGTTTTCTAGAATTCTTTGATTATGAGATAATCAAGTTTGTAAGAATTATGAGATAATTACTACATCATAATAAGAGTAATTAAATCATTATTAAGATAATGATTTTTTTTATTAACCTTGGAGACATAGGCAAATGGCTCACCATGCTCTCCAACTTATTATGGCTATTAGGTGGTATGTATACACCTAATGGCTTTGTCTTTTGCTTAACATTTCTAATACTTTGGATGGTTTTTTGGATGTAATATTATCTCTACCATCTCCACTCTTTCATTAGTTGAATCAATTCATACAATTTGAGAGAGAGAATTTAAACACATTCATAACAGTTATGAGAGAGTTAGAGAGAAAAAATCGTTTTCTTAAGTGCTGAGAAGTAAAAGAAATTAGAATGAAATAGATATTGACCTTCTTCATTCAATATCTTTCTAAAAAGAAAAACACAATTTGTGACAACTTTTTTCTCTAAATAGTTTAGAGTTTGATTTCATACTTCTCTAAAACGTTTAGAGTTAATACTTGTGAGTGAAGCCCAAACTTCGATTTGTTGGTTTCGAGTCATAGGTCGGAAGATCGGGTGGTTGATCCAAGTGTTAGACATCAAAGGAAACTCATCTACATCAAAGAAGTAAAATCCATTCTTCAAGAGTTAGAGGAATTCGGTTACAATAAAAGGAGAAGGCAAAGAAAAATTGAAAGGTTCAAACCAGAGCCGGTGCTGTTAGGTTTATATCTAGGTCCCAAGATCAAACAAGCAATGAAATACATGTGTGAATACATCAACGGAGGTAGCGGAATACTCACATCGATCGGTTGGGACGATTTGAAGACGAATGAAGCCACTTTGTTCACTGCCAAGGACGCCCATTGCTGGCAGTTCACTGCCCTCCATTTCAGACTTTTGAGCTGCGAAACGGAGCTCCAAGCTTCCTCGGACGGATCCCGGCTCATGGGTGAACCTCCCTACCACCTTCGCAAGTCTCGTAAGTGTGCTAGCACTTGGATTTTCACCATGAAAAACCACTCTTTGCTTCCCTTTATTCACGCCAAAATGGTTCCAAACCAGTGAAGAAAAATCAGTTTAGGCGTGAGAGTGTGGAGAGAAAAGGAGAGAGATGAATGTATGTAAAATTTGTGTAATTGGTTGGTAAAACCTTTTCCAAAAAGGTTTATATATTTTTCCATAAAATATACAAAAAGCATTTACCAAATAATAAATCAAATAAATAAAATGGTAAATACTCCCACCAACTTTCACTATTTCAACCACACACATCAACTATTCATTTTACTTTAATAAAGTGATGTGTGTCTTTCAATCAATCAATCACATCAATCAATCACATCACTCAAAGTGACATTTGATTTGACGATTGATGTGACGAATGATTTGACGCTTGATGTGACTTGCATTGCCGCACTCGCATTCGAAATACGAATGCGCTCGCAATCACACTCGGGCTCGGGTTCACTAATTCTCAATTAGCGAATTTTCCGTCGCGTCGTAATTAAATGATTACGCCTAGCGAATTCACTATTCACGTCGCTAACGAATTAATTCTAAATTAATTCGTTCGCCCGAATTAAAATCTAATTTTAATTCCGCGTCGAAATCTAATTTCATTTAATATATCGATTATATTAATTTATCGATTAATTCAAAATTAATCGTTATCTCTCTCTAGACGATATTTTATCCTAGATAAAATATCTCCGTAATTAATCCTAGATTAATTTTCTCTCTCTTCTATATAATCCCATATTATTTAAGAGTGCGAGTCATACGTCATCGGTGGTTTATTGGAAGTAAATACGGTCGTCGGAGTATCCGAATCACGTACGTACCAAGTACTACGTTCTACCGATTTACGAGACAAGATCGGCTTCTAGCAAAGCACGAAGTCTACCCAATTCTCCGGTCATATTCATCTAAGAATATTTAAGATCTATATCAAGCGTAGTATACCAAGTATCGTGTATATCGGCCCAGTATCGGATAGTCACGTGCTAGGGCTGGGGCTGGATAAGTGTCTGCCCCGTCCGAAGCACATGTCGGATGTCTGGTAACTAGTCTCTATAATCGGATATACATGACCTTGTCATAATATCCCGATGGCCGGCCAGCACTTAAGAGCACTAATACCGTATCATGCGTGACATCATCTCCACTATGACTGGAGTGATACTTCCGTCTTGACATCACACCCAATACTCTACGATTCTCAATATACCCAGCATTGGCGTACACAGAACCGGTTAGAGTCCTGGACGACCTCAACTAAAGCATATTGATTGTCGTAAGCATTAGCGGTGCAAGTCTCAGGTTAAGACCATACACACCTACCCTGATGTCGGACTCCCATAGACACATAGTCATAATACCAATGGGATTCCGGGGGGTCTATCCAGAGCGAAGCTGTTTCCCATACCATCGGTGAAACAAAACCTCCTATCGCACTTGCATAAGTATCCAATACTTATATATATGAGAACTATGCCGTTGTGCCCTCACAACGCGCACAAGTGCAATACTAGCCTATTCCGCATTATCGATGTCCAGTCTCGATAATACTCCGGCTAGGGAAATTTAATGATTAATCCTTCGTGGACTGATACTGTCTCATATCATTCTCAATCCAGGAACTAATCATAGGGACCTCTCTTCATTTATATATCTAAGGTGATCTAATCACAAATGATGAGAGTGCAATTTCCTTGTCACATAGTTAATTTGTACAACAACACTATGATCTGTACAAATAGTGACGCTATGGGTCATATTATCCAACAGTGCCCCCATTAGCAACTTCCGCTACGGTAAGGAAAGTTGTTTCCTATAATTGGTATCAGAGCTTAAAGTTGAAAAATATTTTAACCCAAGTCATCAGTTAACTTAAATTCTCGATTTACGTATTTTTAGAAAATCTTCCGAAAAAGTTTCCACAAAGCTACGGAAGGGTCCTGAACCCTCTGAACCTTCCTGGATTTAACTAAACATTTTCGTAATATCATAAATAACTCATAACTATTATCAAAACCAAAACACATCAATATACGCAAAAATTTAGCTTTACCGGAAGCTTGCATATTCTATCGGATCAATCAAACTCGTTCCATTTTCACTCGAGTTCTACCAAATACACATATTCGATATACTCATACTCAAACAATTCAATTTATATCAATATTCTATGCTACGAAGCTACTGGATACATCAAAACATTTAACTATAAACTTGAAATTTGCGGATTTTTACAGGGAGGTCTTACCGAGATTTCGAGGCCATATACGAACTCTAAACGATACCATGAACGCGCTGGAATCGATGAAATTATGATCGATGTTACTGTTCATCATTGGTCATTATTCATTCGAATCTTACTTCATCGTTTCACGTGCAACCGAGCATGGATCATAAAAATTATCACTACCATTATAGGCACTGCATTTTTGCATATAAGTCCCGATGATGAGCCTCGTGCGGAGGCACTACCTTTTAAGTCGCAGAAGTCGCGGGAAACGGACGTCGGAAGGGAAAAGTCAAGAATTGACATCTTGTTGGATTTAATTCGCTTGTTTAGCTTCGGGTTTGCTCGTTGGATCTCTGTTTTAAAATTTATCCCCGGCCCAAACCTTAAACCTAACCTCTCCTCTCCCATCCACGCACCATTCGCAAAAAAAATAATAAACCCTAAAAGCCAATGAACCCCACACAAACAGCAAAATTAAATAACCCACACAAACAAATTCAACAAACAAATAAATAAGTCACAAACAAAAAAACAAGACAAATCACAAGAAACCAAAACCCTCCACTCTCTTCAAACCACCCCACGTGAAACACAAACAAATTCAACAAAAAACAAACAAATTCAACAAAGCACATGCCTCACCTCTCTTTTCAACAAAAAGCCAAGACCTAAAACATTAAACAATAATTGCCTCCCAATAAATGATCCGACACCCTCAAACCCTCCACCAAATAAAAAAACCAATATTTTAATAGCCTCCCTCTCCACTATAAAAAGAAACAAAAATCATAAGTTCCCTTGGATCATGCACACGTGAAACCCCCCCACTCTCTCTCTACTTCACTCTCCATTTTAACGAAAAACACAACAACAAACCCTAAAATAAAATCACCTAACTGCTCCCTACACAAAAACAAGACACGACCAAAACAATAAAACCCTAGCCTCTTACAGTCCACTAAAATTAACGTCCCCAAGCTGCATGAAATAGTCTTCATTCAAGCCTTCAAACTGCCAATCATTAGCCTGCCCTTCCACGCAAATCACACAGCTCACAAGCCCTTCATCTTCACGCCATTATCTCCTTAAAACAACACCCTATTTGATGCACAATAACAGCCACTGCTGTAGCAAATAAACCCTTCAAAACAGACCCCATGCACACGCAAAACCCTTAGCATCTCTCTATCACTCTTGGCAAAACAATAGCTCATTCTTCACGTAAAAATTCCTCACACCAACCCCATTCACGCCTAGTCACATAACTTTCATCAGCCCTCACGCTAAATTCACCCTCACATACTTCCTCCTTCAACACTCATGCAACAAGCCCCTGAAACCAGCCCCCGACCTGCACGTAATAGCCCCTGAAAGAAGCCTCTGAATCCACGCCAATTACCCCTGAAAAAAAGCCCATGAATCCACACCAATTTCCCCCTGAAAACAGCCTCTGAACTCACGCCAATTACCCCTCAAAACACCCTCCAGTGAACTGCATTATTACTACCAAAATTGCACCTTAAAATCTACCCAACAACACCGTAAACTGCACCCCAAATAGCCCTCCACATTACCGTGAAACAGTAAGCTAAAACCCTGACCAGAAATTGCCATAAAACCGAGTAAAACGGCAACCCAAATAGTGAAATAGCGAAGGAAAATGTTGAACCAGTGAACCAGAGGATTTGCGGAGCATCAACCCTTCTAACAACCGCGTACCACACTTCCGAGAGATGACCAAAGAGGTTAGACCTGAGGGCACCCTTTTTGTTTATTCTCTTTTATTCGTATTTTTTTTATTGCTTTATTTCGTATGAGTATTCTGGATTGGTGCATAATGTAATTTCCGGATGAATGGAATATGTGTTCTCTCTTGCGGTATATCGGATGGAAACCCGGACGTAAATTTCGTAGCCGAATCCAAATAGACGGTATTGCGGTTTGAACTCGGGATACAATGTCATGTACCGCTTGAGAGACACACGTATTTCGTTTCATCCAACCTTGTATTCAAGCATGATTAGGCCGTTAGTAGGTTATTTATTTTTTAAGTATGATTTAGTCTAGTACGTTATTTCTTTATACATGATTTAGTTATTTTCTTTCGCAATAGGAGTTTAATTTACGTTTATGTTTAGGTTGTTATTTATTTTTCGTATTTGATAATTCAACACGCTCATTGTGTGATATCTTATGTTTGTCGTTATGATAACTTACTTTTAAAGCATGCAAACTTAGATTTAAGCCGTATACGAATTTAGGTGTAGGTTACCTTTTTGCAAATGTATGTTGAGTAGACTTGGTTAAAATTGCACAAATTCGTTCATTAAAAGTGACATAAGTAAGGGACCATTCTGAACCCAACGGTTTGAGGTCTTCCCTTGCGAGGGGTGAGTGCGGCCTTAAATCATTTTCTAGGTTCACACCGGGTGGCGACTCCATTATTCTTTGGTTTAGTCCCCCGCGGGCTAATCCGTACTCCTAACAGGGCCGCGAGCCTGGAACAGCGTTGCCGATTTCTGTGTCCTACAGCCATCTTGTAGTACTCTCTAAGAGCTTCTATTTGACGGGTGGCTCGGGTCCTAAAATAAAGCGACGAGCCCGGATCGGGTTACCCATTCACGCGCACCTTTCTCTCATTTTCATGCCATCGTCGGCGTTCTGGGCTGCCGCCGGCCACCACAGAGAGGAGGGGTGGCTGCATACTCCTTTGGCTAGTCACGTCTGGAGGGCGTGTGGAGAGAGTGGAGAGCTTGATCGATGTGATCACACATGTATAACGCAAGCGCACGTATCGTTCAAGTAATATAAAATATATCAATCCCACGAGGACTTTGTTGGACAACTATGACCCATATCATCACTATTTGTATAGATCATTGTGTTGTTGTACAAATTAACTATGTGACAAAGGAAATTGCTCTCTGTCGAGTACTCGGGAAACCGCGTTTCCTAGTGGGCTAGGATCCCGTTAAATATCACACAATCTTGACTTTGGCCAACAAATTGTGTGATAATTAACTAGGTAGATCTCTAAGATCGATTAGATATAATACAATTCCTAGATCCGGTAGGGGGACATCCAAGTCCGAAACATATATCTTATATATGCCAATACATCCAATGTATTACCTAACCTTTTTCCTCTGAATCAACTAAGCCTTGGCTTTGGCACAACAAACTTAGTGATCCCAGTCAAGCGTGACCCATTGACCATGGAAAGCTTCATAATCAATGTCGATGGACAAGAAGTGGTCTTGACTTTGGCCAACAAACCACAACTTGGACAAGACACCGATATAGAACAAAGCCTTCGTGATTCAAACACATCTTCGACAGACAAAGGCCTTGACTTTGGCCAACAAACCAATGTCGTCTAGGATCTTGAGTGAGAATCACTCAATGGAAGGAAAGAGGCTTAATATTGAACGAGGGTTTTTCGAGTGCAAATTGGCAACCAATTTATTATCTTTATTAAGGTCTCATCATCATATACCCTTAAACATGCATTCTAAACACATAATAAAGCGCATATGAAATAAAATAATAATGATATGCGGATGGATATTTTACATTGATCCTAGATCAAATCTCTCATTTTCTCTCTCCAACTAGCAAATGTATTTACTTCTACCCGTTACACTACACTTCTAAAGAAACCTCATTTACATTGAGGGGAATATGTGAGAAAAGAATACAAAGAGTATAGAGGTGATAAGGCTGGACACGCAGGTCCAATTAATAAATCAAATTTATTACAATTTCCAAAATTGTCCCACCCGACTAATATCCATCCGATATACATTATTCATGCATCGCAATCATGTATTCATACAAGCATGTTATCAATCAATCTAATCCAATTAATTAATCTGATAATTAGTGATCATCCAATGTTCAAACAAAGATTTGATTTTTGCGCGAGTCAAACTCGTTTTGCGAATAAGTACTCAAAGTACGAATTCTTGAATTAAATTAAACTACAACATTAAATCCAATTTAATATGCATTTAATTCTAATTGACTATTTAATTCCAAATTAAATATTACACTTTATTAACGAACTTTACGACTTAAATTCCAAATTTAATCGCAACGGGTCTCTAAGCCCGATTAACATCTATTGTTTATTTAATTAAAGTCCAATGGGCTTTTAATTAATTTCTATAAGGCGGGACTTTTGGTCAACTCGGGTCAAACCGATAACCAAGGTCCAATCCGGGATTTACCCCATAAGCCAAAATTAATTTTGGCCCATTAGGCCCAATTAAATAATAAGGTCCATTAAGTCATAATTGGACTTTTGGATGCGGGTTTGGGCCCAATTGGATCCAACCAAATTGGCCTAAACCTAACTTGGTACAACCAAGCCCAAAAGCCCAATTACAACCTATAAGGCCCAATTTCCAAAATAAGCCCAAATTAATTAACTTATAAAATTCCAAATTCCATAATTAATTAACCTAAGTGTAATACACAATAATCATCATCCAATTAACATTCCTAAAACATCAATTAGCCTAATTAATCATGCACTTTGATAGCAAATAATGTCTAACACAATTTCATCAAAATCAAACCCAATTTTCATGCTTAAAGTCTCGGCAATTAGGGGTTTTTCCAATCCGATTCGGTTTCAATCCAATTGAATCCACAATCATTATTTCCCATATCAATTCAACTCATGCAAAGAATCAAAATAAAAAAACACAATGAATTTCATGTTACTTTAATTCGGCCAAGCCTACTTTAATTTGGGGAAAAATGTTTCAAATCAAAATTCAATCCAATTGAACTTCAAATTAACATTACCCAATTATTTTAAGTCATCCAATGATCAAAAAACAAAATTACCAAGACTAATTTAGGGTTCATATTTTCGGCCATGCCCAAAAATTGGGGAAAAATGGATCCAATCCAATTCATGAAATTGAACATACACAACTTCAATTAATCAATATATAAGCATACTTAATCAATCAATTTAACCAAATCATGCTTCAATTGATTTTACCCAATTTCAAACCCTAACTTTTTCATGCTTGATCAAAGCTCATAGATACCATTGTTGGTTTCTAATTAGGTCCCAAGATCATGAAATCAAGCAAGAAATTTGCATGAATACATCAAAGGAATAAGGCGGAATACATACTCACATTGAATGGTTTAATGCTAGGAAGAACAAAATCCATTTTGCTCCTTGTTGAAGCTCGGTTTTGAGCTGCTGTTGAGCAGTGGAGAGCTCGGTTGGGGGCTGTTTTGATGCTCCAAAAATCGGCCATTGAAGACTCCATTGAAGCTCCAAGCTTCAAGCTCCAAAATGGTTCCATGCTCATGTGTTAGTTTCCCTATCACCATAATATAACCCAAGGTGTGCTAGCACTTTTCTTCTTCCTTTTATTCTCTTCTTGATTCGACAAAAACCAAAAAAACAAGAAAGAAATCGGCTAAAACCGTGAGAGAAGAAGAGAGAAAATAGGAGGGAAAATGGTTTCTCAAAGAAAACGTAAAAATGGGAGAGAGTGAGTCAAAAAGAAAAAGTGTATATTGTTTTTATATTTCCAAAATAATAAAACCTTTTACCACTTTTAATTTTCAAATACCAAAAATCAAAAAGCAAATGCCTTTAATGCTTTTCAACTACCACATCAATCACTCCAATCAATCAATCAAATTGTCACATCACTCAAAGTGAATGTGATTTGACACTTGATGTGACTAGCGATTTGACGCTTGATTTGAATTGCGTGCCGCACTCGAATTCGAAATGCGAATGCGCTCGCAATAATCCCGTGCTCGGGTTCGCTAATTTTAAATTAACGAATTTTCTGTTGCGTCGTAATTAAATGATTATGCCTAGCGAAATCACTATTCATGTTGCTAACGAATTAATTCTAAATTAATTAGTTCGCCCGAATTAAAATCTAATTTCAATTCCGCGTCGAAATCTATTTCGTATAATATATCGAATATATTATTTTATCGATTAATTCCAAATTAATCGTTCTCTCTCTTTTATTAATATTTTATCCCAGATAAAATATCTGGTAATTAATCCCAGATTAATTTTCTCTCTCTTCTAATAATCCCAGATTAATAAAGTGCGAGTTATACATCATCGGTGAATCTTCGGGAAGTGACCCATGAGATCCCCGGATATGTTGGCAGTAAATACGGTCGTCGGACTATCCGAACACGTAAGTACCTCGTACTATGTTTATACCGATTTATAAGACAAAGTTGGCTTCTAGCAAAGCGCCATGCCTACCCAATTCTCCGGAAATATCCTTATAGGAATATGTGATCTATATCAAGCGTAGTATACCGAAGTATTACGTATTTCTGTCCAGTATCGGATTTTCACGTGTGCTAGGCTGGGGGAATTGTATGCCTCGTACGAAGCACATATCGGATGTCTGGTAATAGTCTCTATAATCGGATATACATGACGTTGTCATAATATCCGATAGCTCGAGCATTAAGAGAACAAGTTCCGTATCCTACGTGACCATCAT